>SADC01000365.1:0-91645 GCA_004194705.1 Ditylenchus dipsaci
GCCTTGGAATTTCTCCATTGAATGCTATATGAACATTTCATACTGAAAAAAATTCTTTATAAATCGACCGGACAAAATTTAAAATCTCGATTTCAAATCCGGGAATTTAAGTTTTTTTAAAAAAAGAATATTTGAAAAAATTAGAAATTTTTAAAAGCTGTAAACATCAATGAGGTACGCGCATATCAAGAGCTACAAAATCAACTTAACAGAAAAAAAAAGTAAATTGAGTGTTGAGATTGGTTATTTGAAAAAAAAAGGTCAGAATGAAAAAAAATGCATTTCTTCAAACCTGCCATTCAACTTCTAAAATGACCTAAAAATGTGTTAAGAGCCAAATAACAACTTTTGGAACAAGTTCACACAATCGTCATGTACCAATCGCAAGAGAATAGCAAGAGCTACAAAAATCATGTGTCGAGACATATCTGCGAAAAAAAATTGGCTATTAACAAGCAGCCTAAAATAAGTTACGAATTCTTTAGTTTAACAAAACTGAAAATTCCCGGATTCGAAATCGAGATTTTAAATTTTGTCCTGTCAATTTATGAAATAATTTTTTTTTACAGTATTAAAATGTTTATATACCATTCGATTGAGAAATTCGGGCAAACCGTTTTCTTGCCGTAAAAATACTTTTTCTGCCGTAAAAAAGCTTCTTGTTGCGTCAGACTTTTTTCTGCCGCTAAAATACTTTTTTCTGCCGCAACGCATATTTTCTTTTGCCGTGAAAGTCGTTTTACAGAGGCATGATAACAATGTCATAAAGTATGACGAAACGTCATAAAAATTATGACGAACGTCATAAAATTATGAGCGCGTCATAACTTTATGCGAAACGTCATAACTTTATGAAATTATTATCTTTATAAAATATTATATCTTAAATTATCTTTTCATAAAAATTATGACGTTTTTGACTTTTATTATGGCCTCAAGCGAGAAAAAATTTGCGGGCAAAAAAAAAGTTTTTTTACGGCAGAAAAAAGTATTTCTGCGGCAGAAAAAAGTGTTTTGCGTCAAAAAGAATTTTACGCAAGAAAAAAGGTTGGCCCGAAAAATTCCAGGGCTACAAATGACATATTTGTTTCGAAAAAAGTAAAATAAAAAAAATGTCGAACGGTGCCCTCGAAGCGTAGGGATTTTTTGGGACAAACCCTGTAGTCAAAATACAACCCTCAAACCCTAAAGTCTGTTCCGTACACACTCATTTTGGCCGCACCTCATTTGGCCGCCATTTCACGTTTTTTATTTTTTTTTTGTAATTTGTAAATTCAAGTTCAAATATAACCGAAAATTGATTTTTGCCCGAGAAAACAAAGTAAATTCACTTAAATAAGTACCCAGATGCCGTAAAAGATGGAATTTGAACATAGTTTTGTTAACTAAGGCCTACCGCATAAAATAACTCTGGTATGCATACATTTTTTATGCATCCAGAGTCCCTTTCGAGTGATTCGCGTCTAAGGTATGTAGGTATGCGCATCTCAACCCCCCCCTTCGGGGGCGCAGGGCGCTTGGTTGGTCAGAGATGCGCGCACTCACTTACTTAGACATAATTCCGAGCAAGACTCTTGAACAAAAATGCATTTAGAGGCTTTTTTTGCCCAGCTCAGTGACCAAAACGGGGTAGAATAGCCGACGCTACTGTCATATACCCCCCCCCCCCCCCCAAAAAAAATACTGTAATATACCCCTCTCCAAAAATCGGACCTAACGTCATATAACCCCCCCCCCCCCCCCAAAAAACTACTGTAATATACCCCCTCTCCAAAAATCGGACCTACTGTCATATACCCCCCCCCCCAAAAAATCGACGGTAACACTTTACTTGGCCCCCCCACGGCTGACCCACTTTCGAGGTGAATTTTAAAAAACCGATTGCATATTCGTGTTTCTCGACCCGGATTTTTACGGGAAATGATCATCAGATTCTGTGAAAGTGAAAAAAAATTTTTGGGATTTGCCTTGGTCCCCCAAGGTAAAATTTTAGAAAAATTTGAAAAAAAAATATTTTTAAATTGGCGCCTTTTGAATTTTAAGGGATTGAGGGCTGTATTGGAGGGGAAGGGAATAAAAAGGGGCCACTTTATGGCAGAACAATAGAAAGTAAATATATGTATTCTTCGACTGCCTCACCATGTTTTTCAACTGGGCCGTGGCAAAAAGAGACTCTATACGCATTTTTTGATCAAGAGTACCTCTCGAATTATGTCTAAGGTAAGTGATGTGCGCGCATCTCTAACTCTCAAGCCCCTGCGCTTCTTCGGGCGGCAGGGGCGCTTGGTTGGTTGGGGTTGAGATGCGCACACCCACATACCTTAGACACAAATCACTCGAAAGTGACTCTGGATGCATGAAAAAGCATGCATACCAGAGTTTATTTATTGCGGTAGGGCCCAGTATTCAAAACTGTGTTCAACATCTTCTTGTTAGTGAGCCCTCTATGATTAGTGCCCCTTTTATTCCCTTCCCCTCCCAATACAGCCCTTAATCCCTTTAAAATTCAAAAGGCGCCAATTTAAAAAATATTTTTTTTTCAAATTTTTCTAAAATTTTACCTTGGGGGACCAAGGCAAATCCCAAAAAAATTTTTTTCACTTTCACAGAATCTGATGATCATTTCCCGTAAAAATCCGGGTCGAGAAACACGAATATGCAATCGGTTTTAAAAATTCACGCTCGAAAGTGGGTCAGCCGTGGGGGGGCCAAGTAAAGTCTAGCCAAATCGACTTTTTGGGAGTGTCTAAAAACCATTTTTATGCAATAGTTTTGCCATAAAGAGACCAGGACTGATAGCGAATTTGGGGGTACGGGAGTAATACCCCTACCCTCTACCCTTTACCCCTTACCCCTTCATTAACCCGTAGCGAATAATGGTAGCGAATAGTTGGGTGGTAGCGAATAGTCTCTACCCCTATTACCCTTTACCCCCTACCCCCTGATTTTGGTAGCGAATACCACGGGGTAGAGGGTAAAGGTAGGGTATTACCCCCTACCCCTACCCCCTCGGTAGCGAATAGTTCTACCCCCAACTATTCGCTACAACTCTACCCCCCTTTACCCGGGGTACACTTTTTGACCTAAATCTCTACCCCTTGCAGGGGTGGTTAAGATTCTACCCCCTCAAACTTTTCTGTATTCTTTGTTTTTAAATGACTGTTTAGAGCTACTATTTGCTCAAAATCATGAAAAAGTATTATTTCGGCATTTTTGACCGAATTCTCGTTTTTCTATTCGTTTCATTGTTCCCTTGCTTTGAACGAGTTGCCTCTCGTTTTCCTTGATTCTTGTTGTTGTTCTTAATGGATTTTGTGCCTGCTTTTCACTATTTTTACGTTAGAATGGCTGCCTTCATGCAAATTCGAGTTCCGAGGAGAATTGAGCGACAAGAAGCGTGGAATCCGGTCGATGAATTGGGTGATGATGAGCTCGTTCGCCGCTACCGATTTGATCGTGAAGGAATCAGGGTTGGTTGACTAACTTTCTCTTCTATTTTTTAATATTTTTATTTCAGTACATTGCAAGCTTGGTGGACGGTCATCTGCAGGGAGATGTTCGCAACGGTGGCAAGATTCCGACGGAGGTTCAAGTCTGCATCGCCTTCAAATATATCGCCTCGAATACCTTCCAGCTGCACATCGCAAGGGCCTTCCGAGTTGCTCAAAATTCAGTTTCAATGGCAATCAAGAGGGTGACAAATGCTTTGGCTTCTCGAGCGAATGAATTCATCTACATGTCGAGTACGGTGGAGGTAAATTGTGCTTAATAAATAATTCTCTCCGATTATTGCCGTCGCTTAGGAGTATCAACGTAATGCTCGTGCCTTCCAATCTATTGCTGAATTTCCGAGGGTGGTTGGTCTCATAGATGGCACCCATGTTCACATTGTCTCTCCTCCGCAAGAAATCGAGATGGATTACGTCAATCGCAAGAACAGGCATTCGATCAATGTTCAGGTGCAGTAATTATCAATTTCGTATTCTCATTATGGCATTTAATTTCCTGTACCCCTAGGTTTGTGGTCGATTGTGATGGGCGTTTCACAAATGTTGTCGTTACTCAGCGGGATGTGCTCACGATTCTCATGTGTTTGCGGACCCCTAGATTTCAATCGCTGTCGAGGCCATGACGCAATTTTTCATGAGTCAGCTGAGTGAGGTCCAGAAAAGCACCATACTGAAACCAGTCGTTGAGCCTGCCATCCAACTTGTGCCGGAAATCAAAGAAGAGATCATAATCCTGCGAAGCGATCCGTCTCCAAAGCCGATGGTTATCAAGAAAGAGCCGGAAGAATTCTCATATGATGACGTTGATCTGATTGGATTTGATATGTATGGGTGCTCGTGAATTTCGTTTTGTTGGCTTTGTTGAATAAAAAGAGTGAGTGTCGTAATTAATGTAGACTTGATGATAGTTTTGTCGAATTGTTTTGCCTGCGCCCTTTGACCTTGCTTTAACTTTCAAGTAGCAGAAAGGGTTATACCCTACATTAGACGGTGTTGCCGTGGATGGTTGTCATGTTTGTCAAAAACGATTAGTTTTGGTTTGGGTGAATTGTACAATGACCACCCTGATTTTACCCCCCTGGTAATCAATAGTTCTACCCTTTACTCCCTACTTCCATTTTGTTAATCAATAGTTCTACCCTTTACTCCCACCCTACCTTTTCGGTAGCGAATAGTTGTACCTCTTACCCTTTACCCTACCCTTTACCCTCTACCTCGTAGCAAATAGTCGTTTGATTACCCCTTACCCCTTACCCTTGCAATATTCGCTATGGGTTGGGGTAGGGGTAAACAGTACCCCCTTCTTCTCTAACCTCTACCCTTTAACCCGTAGCGACTTTGGTCGTAGCGAATATGAAGGGGTAAAGGGTAGGGGTATTACTCCCGTACCCCCAAATTCGCTATCAGTCCAGAAAAGCAGTTTAAAAGGGATTATGGGCTGTATTGGAGGGGAAGGGAATAATACAGGGGCCACTTTTTTTAGCTGCTTTACCATGTTTTTCTACTTGGGCCGTGGCAAAAATAGACTCTATACGCGTTTATGATCAAGTGTACTTCTCGGAATCATGTCTAAGGTAAGTGCGTGCGCGCATCTCTGACTCTCAAGCCCCTGCGCCCCCTTCGGGGGCGCAGGGGCTTGGAGTTGAGATGCGCACACCACATACCTTAGACACAAATCACTCGAAAGTGACTCTGGATGCATGAAAAAGCATGCATACCAGAGTTATTTATGCGGTAGGCCCAGTATTCAAAACTATGTTCGACATCTTTGTTTCTTCGCCGAAGAGCATTTCCCTCGTTCTACAAGGCCGGGCCAGAGGCCCAGCATCCAAAATTTCAGCCTAGCACTCAAAAAAAGCTAGACCTATGAGTAAACCCGCGAGGTCCACCCCGCTGATGGGCTTGGTCCATGAATAGTACTCTTACTTATGCCTGCACCACAAGTTCCTGGGTTTGAAAGTACCCTTAGACGCTTAGAAAATTAATACTCTAAGGATCCCAACCATCTCGAAAAGTGGCCTCTGTATTATTCCCTTCCCTCCCAATACAGCCCGCAATCCCATTTAAATTGCTTTTCTGGTCTTTTTATGGCGAAATTATTGTGTAAAAATGGTTTTTGACCATCCCTAAAAAAGTCGGTTTTGGGGGGGGGGGTATTATATTACAGTAGCGCTTTTGGGGGGGGGGTATTATATTACAGTAGCGCTTTTGGGGGGGGGGGTGTATATTACAGTAGCGCCGAATAGCCTTTAATTAATGACTTAACTATTTCTCGCCAATAAAAGGTCAAAATTAATGGCAGTGGTAATTTTCTTATAAAAATGCGAAATGGCGGCCAAATGAGGTGCGGCCAAATGAGTTGCGGCCAAATGAGTTGCGGCCAAATGAGTTGCGGCCAAATGAGTTGCGGCCATATGAGTAGCGGCCATATGAGTAGTAACTAGAGTTGTAGAAATTCCCGGAAATATAGAAAACCCGGGAATATTCCCGGAACATTGGGAATATTCCCGGGAATATTCCCAATATAGGGGAAAATACCGGGAAACCCGGGAATATTCCCAATGTTCCCGGGAATATTCCCGGAAATATTCCCGGAATATTCCCATTGTACAACCCTAGTAGTAACTAGAGATGGGCATTTGCGTTTGCCCAATACCAATACCAATATTTTTTGGCCCTCTCTAGACCCAATACCAATACCAATATTTCAAAGATGTGGACCCCAATATATTGCCCAATATCAATATTTTTTCAAAAGTCTATATTTCACCAAAATATTTAAAAAAGTCTCTCATTCAGCCCAACATCGATTAAGTATCACACTGGAACTGATTTTTGGCATAAAGATACAAAAATTTAAGTGAATCAATGAAATAATAAAAAATAAAATTTGTTTAATGTCATTCCTTAAGCCAAAAAATGAGAAAATATGAGTGAAAATTTGAAATTTCCACTGGAAAAATTTCATTATTTAGCACCCAATATCTTTGTCAAACCCAATACCAATACCAATATTTTCGAAAGTCACCAACCAATATCCCAATACCAATATTAACGCCTTTATTCGACCAATACCCAATATCCCAATACCAATATATTGTTTGTTCCCATCTCTAGTAGTAACCGTCTGTTCTCCTTTAACGCAAAACCAATTTTTAAAACTGTCTTTGTCCCAGCAATACCTTCCTGTCCTGGGATTTTATTTTATTTTCGAATTTGCACGTATTCTGCTTATTCCTATCTTCTTCTATGAATAGCTGTTTCCTTGATCGCAGATTCTAACCTTATTAATTGTTGAAGCTTTACAAGACAGAAACCCCAAATAACTACCAAGACCTTATCAAGCACCTCTCTACTGTTATATTTTCATTGTTGCAAGCCTATACGTTTACTCGGATTTCCAGAAAATTCCGATGTCTGCTAAATCTGCTTCTATCAAGGGGAGAATTTCGTTTCTGAAGCATCCCGATGGCGCTTGCGAAATTGAGCATGGAAAATCACGGGTCTGTTATTTTTGTCGATCTGAGCAACACCTCCGTCAATCATTTTTATCTAGATTTGGTGCGCTATTAATGGACCAGGTGATGTGCAGTCTTCTAAAAGGATTTTCGACAGGGTCAACGTCATGTGCGACTTCAACAGGCTGCCATTTGCCACCGATAAGATTGGTTAGTTTTTATTGTTCAGTGTTGCCAGTGATGACGCGATTAATTTTTCAGAAATCTCCAAGTCCAACAATGTAGCTTCTACCTCGAACATCGCGAACAAGTTCATCGCAGATGTGATTGAGAGTGCAATAGATACGTCAGGTAATATTTTCAACGACCTCTTATTCTGGAAGTCATATAAATTTTACAGCCTATCCTCGCACATGCCTACAAGTCTGTTCACAGGAGATCAAAGTAGATGGTTTGATGGATTCGTTACTCATCAATGGTGTCAGTTAGATTTTTGGTTCTAGTTATACCATTGTTTTTTCAGGTCTCTGCCTGGCCCTGCTTGACTGTGGTGTTCGGCTCAAACATATCTTCTGTGCTGTGGCTGTCTGTAAATGCAAGCGGATAGCGAAAGAAGAGGAAATCTTTGTGGTTGAGCCAAATCAACTTGATTTGGTGTCAGCCGAGAGTGTTTATACGTTCGTCTTTAAGCCATCACTCACTGCCGCTGGGGGAGGTGACCTTATGGCAAATGATTCTTCCGGCTCATTCAGCTCCGAAGACTATGAAAAGGCGTTGAAACTAGCTCAGTCAGAATGCCTTCCAATCTTCGACTTCTACCGCCGTCAAATCTACGAGAAATTTGGTCATTCATTGAAAAATTAATTGTACTTTCTCTAGTTGTCATTGTTGTCATAAAAATTTTGGTGGACGTTGTAATTCTAGGAATATATTTATCACGAATCATGTCTGCATTTGAGTGAAACTAATGGCAGTTCTCTTTGACGAGCGTAATTGACGTTTCCCGCTCAGTTAAATTTCCACTGTTTTTGATAAGCGGGAGACAAATTTTAGATCAATAAAACATTGTGGGAGTGAATTGTATCTTCTCTTGTTGTGCTTTACCACTTGTAATCTGGTTTTTTAATGAAAATTGTTAGAAAGCTGCAAGGGAAACTGATTATATCTCTTGATTTGTGTCTTGCCGGCCAATTATTCTTTTCATATGCTGTTAGTTGACATTTCAAAGCGATAGCCTGTTTTATTATTGTTGAATTTGTTAAGTTTCTGATAACTGTATGAAAAATTAAAACTTTGAAAGTTTAATTTTTTGAAAGGAGATCCGTGATTAAACTTATGATTAAAAATATTTGCTAATAATGACAAAATTGAATTTCGTTTGATATTTTTAGGGTTATCCCAAAACAAATTCCGGCAGAATGGCTCTAGAAGCATTTGAGTGGAAGCCCAGCACCTCGCAACCTAGCCATAATTTGGATTTGAATGAATTATGCTCATCTTGGTGAGCAATTCAGTCTGCAAATTTTGGGTATCTAAAATTTTCAGGATTGCCAATAATATTTCTGACCCTTCCATCAATTTTCCTAGTTCTATACAATCTAGTTTTCAAGCTCAACGTCCCTCCCATTTCTTAGGCAAGTTTTCCTTGGGTATTTCATCTGACTCAAATCTTAAATATTGTTTCTGATTTAGTCTGGAGTCTTGGACTTTCTTTTGTCACTATTATTTCCCTGTGTGCTCTGGTCGGCATTCTATTTATGAGATTTTTGCAGAAAAAAACTTTTAATACTTTTATCACCTTCTTTGTTAGTGTGGGAGGTAAGAATATTTCTTTAATCCAAATTTTAATCTATCTACCTAAAGTTTAGTTGGCTCACTCAGGTTTTGCTTTTGTTACAAGGGCAATAATTTAAAAATCGATAATAATTCTATTTCAGCGGTTCAGCCGTCTTTCACCTCCTTCCTCAAGTAACTTTTTGCTTTTAAAAAATCTGACGCAATAGATTCACAAGATGAAATTTTTTAAAAGCCGATAACTTTCCAATACCATAAAATGTTCCAATGATTAGGCCAGTTTTTTCAGCAGCCGTCTGATTTTACACACTTGAATTACTGTTATTATTTGGTACCTGCAATTTTGGTCGCGTTCTATGGTAATAGGTCTGTATACAGGGTGTGTCAAAATTACGTTAACATTTAAGAAAAATTCGGGCAGCATAACACCGCAGCGGCCCGTTTCCGAATTTTCCGGTGGCAAGCCCCGGAAACGTCCATAAAAGAGCGCTTATAAGACGGGGATAGAAATCTTTATTCACTACTGAGCACATCTCTCACACGCAGTCACAAATAATAACGGCGAACATGACAAAAGAGAAGGATAACTATAATGGATTTTTGGTAGCACCAGTTTCTTCCGATCGACGAACCACATTGGTGTTTGTTTGCCTTGCCACTCCGAATAGCTGCCCAATTCGCGCGAATCCAAGACCTTGATTATGAAGAAGGACGAAACCGGCGCGTAGTTCTTCTTCCTTGACTGCAGCGATATCTGCAAAATTGATAGAAATTAATTTGATGGACCGACATCGAGCGTGCACGTAAAATATTAAAAGGGAACGCCAGTAATTTTGAGACACCCTGTAGGTAGGGCATAAACGACCACAAACTAAGCGACGATCGGACCAACAAAAATTGATTATGATAGCTGAGTTAAAATTTCTACAAAAGGTTATGGCTACAGCTAACCCTTGAAACTATTCGCGACGGATTACACTTTACCGGCATACTCAAAATTGGGTTATAAGCATCTGTAACGCATTTTTCAGGCTTGAAAACGACCAAAAACATGTTTTCAGGCGTGGGAAAGGGTACACGGACGTTTCGCTCCCGGGACATTTCGCTCCCGGGACATTTCGCTCCCGGGACATTTCGCTCCCGAGACATTTCGCTCCCGGGACATTTCGCTCCCGGGACATTTCGCTCCCCGGGACATTTCGCTCCCCGGGACATTTCGCTCCCGATTCGAAATAATGACCAAAATAGTGATTTTATTAGTCACAACACCCGTAACAGGGTAAGTACGTATTCTGAGAGGTCATCTGCCTCCAAATCCCGAAAACTTCAGCTTTTCCAAATGAGATTGCAAAACATGGCTGCCTACTAGTGATGAGGACGGGACCGGGATCGGAACCAGTCCTGGTCCCGGAAAATTTGGTCTAAAGTCCCGGTCCTGATGTCCTGAAATCTCTTTGGAAAAGTTCCGGTCCAAGTGTTCGTTATATCGAGCGTTGGTTGTATCGAGCGTTCGCTTTATACAGCGTTTGTTTGACTAGTTTTTAAAGAAATCCAACCAAACCGAAAAAAATAGTTCTTTATATCGAGAGTTCGTTATATCGGGGGTTTGTTATATCGAGCGTCAACTGTATATCTATATCTCTTGGTGGTAACTGTAACAGGTGAAAATTTCCTTGATATATTTCTTGATATACGAAGGGTCAGCCCTTATCCCGGACCATGTACCCCCAAAGGGGCTTCCTATTGAATTAGGTTGCCTGCCGAAGGCAGGCAGGTAGAAAATCTAAAAAAGTCAAATTTTTTTGATGGAAAGTGGTTGGAAACAACGTTTTTATCGGTTTTAGCGTGTAAGAATTGCTTAGAAATGGTTAAAATCTATTTTTGAAAAAATTTCGATATGGGGAGGAACCGTATAAGTACCCTATTTTGCTATAATGCGACCAGTCCAGAAAAAAATATTTGCCACCAATTTAATAGGGTCATATAATGCCATTATACCCTTTTTCCTTCTATGAATTTTGTTCTTGTTACATTTTTTAACGAAACTGCGAATGAAAATATTTCACGGAGCGAAATGTCCCTGGAGCGAATTGTCCCGGGAGCGAACTGTCCTGGGAGCGAAATGTCCCTGGGAGTGAAATGTCCCAGGAGCGAAATGTCCCGGGAGCGAAATGTCCCGGGAGCGAAATGTCGCGGACCCGTGGGAAAGCACTTTGCGAGAAAAAAAATTTCGACCCACCGGGGGTTATCATCGTTTTTTAGTCGAAAAAAAACCTTTTGAAACTGGCGCCAAAAATATTTTTTTGAGGAATAAGGCAGGGAACTGCATTCGGTGCTATAAAGCAATTTTTTTGGCACTAAAAAATGCGAAAAATATTTTTAGCACTAAAAAATAGTAGACAGTTTCTTTTTGACGGATTCGCGCTTAGCATAGTCGATTTACTTATAAAAAAGCTCTTCAAATTCAAAAATCATTGTTAAATTTAAAAAAATCGAATTCAAAAAATGGATCGAAAAAAATCAATTACTTTTTCTTGGCGCAAACTTAATTTTAATTGGTGCAAAAAAGGTTTGGCTCAAATAAACTTTTGTTTGGCGCAATATAATTTTTTGGCGCAAATTTTCTTTTTTAGGCACAAATTATTTTTTTCAGCACAGTTATATCCAGTGCTGTAAATCTCGGCACCAGCTAAACTTCAAGCACCTGTTTCTAGCAGTTATTAGTACTTTCCACCCCGATTCCGCGGATTATTAGGTAGCTCAGACATTGGCCCGGGCTAGGAATAAAAAAATTCGTAATTTAAACTTTTCTACATACCGGCACCGGCTTGGCACCGAAGAAATTATGACCTGAATTTTTTTTGTAAATGAGCACGGCACCAGGCCGGTGCCGGTATGTAGAAAGGTTTAAATTATTAATTTTTTTATTCCTAGCCCGGTGCCAATGTCTGAGCTACCTAATAATCCGCGGCACCGGGTGGGAAGTACTATTAACTGCTAGAAACAGGTGCTTGAAGTTTAGCTGGTGCCGAGATTTACAGCACTGGTTATATCATACCGTCTTTCTTCTTATTTATTTCAAAAACTTAAAATTTAATTTTTTCATTACTTACCCTTGCTCCAGGTGTACTTAACCCCAATATTATAAGGCGTAGTAAATGAACATACCCCGGGGGTTCAGGTACTTGCCACGAAATGTATATCCCTGAGGTATCACCTAAACCCCTTTACACGACATTAGGAAGATTAATAAGTTTTTAATACAAAAAAATAGATAAATAAATGCTTTTATTGAGATTAAAGTCCTTTCTTACCGGGTGTCTCAAAAGTTCGAACTCACTTTTTTAAATGCTTATCTTTCATCTTTAAGATTAAGATAAATCTTATCTTTTGATATGATTTTGTACTCTTTCATTTGGTGTATCATTCTTTCAAAAAGCTCAAAAAAATATGGCTGAACTGCTCGCCAGAATTGTAAGGCTTCATGAGCAAGGCTATTCTGGCAGAGAAATTGCACGAATGCTAAATTGCTCCCAAACACAAGTCTCAAAAGCTATTCGTCGATTCGAAGAAACAGGGAGCAATGCTGATCGTCCAAGAAGTGGCCGTCCTGTTACTGCCGCAACCCTGGAGAACATTCAGAACATCGAAGACAAAATGGATAAGCATGGGCACCTCCATAGCACCACCAACTCCACAAGAAAACTTGCCAAAGACTTGGAAATCAGCAAGGATTCGGTCCACAGAATGCTAACCGGATCATTTGACATGAAGGCCAGGAAGTCAGTGGAAGGCCAGCAGCTCAACGACGATGCAAAAAAGAAGCGCTTGGATCGTTCAAAACAGCTTCTCAAACGCTTCAACCCTGCCAAAAAAGCACCGCAACATTCTCTTCACTGATGAGAAATGGTTCGACTTGGAGCAAGCTTTCAATTCACAAAATGACAGGTAAGCTTTTTTTTAAGTTCCGATTTTCAAATTGAGTTTAGGGTATGGAGCAAGGAGCCCCTGCCAGCAGAAGTGAAGATTGTGGAGAGGACCCAAAAGCCAAAGCAAGTGATGGTCTGGGCCGGCGTCTCATGGCACTCCAAAACTCCACTCATCTTTGTGCCTGAAGGAGTCAAGGTCAGTGGCTCGGAATATCGACAAATGTTGGAGACAGATGTGCTTCCTTGGGCTGAAGAGAACATGCCAGAAGACTGGATATTTCAACAGGATGGAGCGCCTTCTCATAGAGCCTACGAAACACAATACTGGATCAAGGACAATTTTCCGAACGCCATCACTGTGGATCCTCATTGGACAAAGCCAATTGGTCAGTGGCCGCCCAACTACCCCGATTTGACTGTCGATGGACTATTTTGTGTGGCCTTACCTTGCGTCAAAGGCCTGCTCTAAACCACACAAAACGATCGCAGAGTTGAAGGCTTCGTTGGTGAGAGAATGGGATGCAATTCCACAAGAAATGATTCAGAAGGCCATCGATAATTTTCCAAAAAGACTGAAGAAGTGTGTTGAGGCTGTTGGCGGTCATTTTGTTGAATAAAATTTACGTTTGATACCTTGTTGGAAAGAGGACACTTAGGGCTACAAAATGGTATTAAATATTTGTTGATGTCTTCACTGTTTTAAGAAAAACTCAAATCTTAAAAAGTGAGTTCGAACTTTTGAGACACCCGCTAATTGTTCAAAGGCAGGGTAGCCCTAAGGAGTATGATTTAAAAGTAAAATTCACATGCCAAATTGAAGTGTCAAAAATTCACGTGTTTTTTTCATGCGTGTTCATGCGTTTCCGTCCGTTTCCACACAGTTTCTAGCCACTTTGACTTGAAACCACCTGAAAGCACTCCAGCGAACAACCAAACTCACCACTTGCGAAATACTCCAGACAAGAATTTAGGATTGTTTGTATCAAAAACCTCTAAAAGAATATTCATTCGTGTTTAGCCATCTACCCTGGAATTCTGGTGATTTCTGATCGAGCAGAGGGTATATACTTACGATACCCTAGAAGTATGTACCCCGAGGGTTTGTTGTGCCTCAGGGATATATGCCTCTAAAAACAGGGGTATACGGGGGTACCCATAGTAGGGATGGAGAATGGCCTATTCGGGGATAGGGCGAAAATTTTGAAGAAAACACCGGGACGGGATGACCAAAAAATCCAGGACCAAGTAAAATTCCGGTACGAGACAATGATTCCTCCGGTCGAAACACAAATAGGAAATTTGACAACGAAAATCAGTCTTTAAAAATATGCAAAATATTTTGTCCCAATTTCACATCACGGACAAAAGCTAGATATTGTTCAAGTATGTACTCAAGTATATTCTCGATTGAGAAGCCTAATATTTTCCAAAAACTTTGCGAGAGTTTCAAATGATAATTAAACTAGACTAAACTACAACATGATTTTCGGATTCTGAAGACGGGACAGATTTTCAAAAGTCGGAACGGGACAATAAATCCGAGATTTCAAAAATTACCCCAATCTAACCCCTAGGTATCGAGGCTGAAGAATATACCACCGTTCAATTACTACCAGCCATTTAAAAATTGATTTAAAACTGGTCACCTTATTCAAATTCATCGAATGCCTGCTTCTCGAAATGAAACTTCAAAAATCAAGGCTGATTTGTGATATGTGTGACTTATGTGATTATGATTCTCATCCTTTATCTGGTTTTCAACCTGAATGAATAAAACAAGGTTAACGGTCATCACCCAACCCTATTTATAACTGGTTTCTGTTTTAATAACATGTGCAATTTAGTAAAAGG
Organism: Ditylenchus dipsaci; assembly: GCA_004194705.1. Taxonomy (NCBI): domain Eukaryota; kingdom Metazoa; phylum Nematoda; class Chromadorea; order Rhabditida; family Anguinidae; genus Ditylenchus; species Ditylenchus dipsaci. Next base: position 14,542 of record SADC01000365.1, read on the forward strand.
ACCATACTTGTTGATGCTAATGAAAATCAAATGCGCGCGGGATACTTCTCTTTCGTCTCGCACTCTACTCTTTGGAGTTATTTCAAGCGATTAAAAAAACAGTGAGAGACGAAAAAGAAGTGTCCCGCGCGCATTTGAATTTGTCAAATTTTCATTTGCATGAACAAGTATGGTCCTTTAAAAAATAAAATTTTTAATTTTTGAAATAAATACGAAGAAAGACGGTGTGATGTAATTGTGTTAAGAAAAGGTGAATTTGCACCGAGAAAAGGTAAATTTGTGCCTAAAAAAGTAAATTTGCGCCAAAAAATGTATTTGCTCCAAAAATTTTTTATTTGAGCCATACCTTTTTTGGGCTGTACCCCGAAATTTAAGCAGCATTTTGCTAAGTGGTCGATTTGCTAAGCGGTCGTTTTGCCAAGAATTTTTTCCCTAAGCGAAAAATTGCTAAGAATTTTTTTGATATGGCGCCCATTTGCTAAGAATTTATTTGTTAAGGCATTCTTTTCTTAAATCCCGATTTCCTAAAAACTTTTCTACCTTTTTGTACTTTCCCTTTTTCTCAATGTTCTGATAGGGAATTAGAAAGTTTTCCGACGACTTTTTTGTTTTTTTACTGATTTCAACACGGGATCTAGGTAAATGATATTTTCAGATTGTGTCCGAACTACACCAAACCATCCTAAACCACCCAAAGTACCCTAAACCACCCTAAATACCCAAACCAAACCCAAACCTGAAAAATTAAAATTTCTTAAAAATAAAAAATAAGCCATTTTTCTAACCTAAAATTTTGTGGGGAATTAGGTTTGTTAAGCCGAAAGTTGTGATTTTACACACCCCCACTTCGATACCCGGTGTAGGTATCACTGGCCAGGTGGATCTCCACCTGGATGGCCTAAAAATAAAAAAGTTTATTTAAATAAAGAAATACTTTTTTCCGAACTAAAAAATTTGTGAAGAATTTGATGGATAGCCACTGCCGAGAATGCCGGTTCAAATCCACGTGGGTGCATACCTTTTTTACCATAATTTTGATACTACGCTCACATAGGCTAGTCGAGGTCGAGCTCAAAGTGCTCACGTAGGCAGGTGGAGGTCGTAGTCGAGGTCGGGGTCGAGGTCGATCTTATAGTGCTCACATAGGCGGTCGAGGTCGTGGTCGAGGTCGAGCTCGAGCTTTTTTATTTAAAAATCGTATTTCAAAAATATTTGAAAACTTTTTTTTTGCACCATGACCATTGTCCATATTCTTCTAGTACAGAAGCTAGTGTTTGGTACTATCCGGTGCAGAAAATTCAGGGCTTTCTTTTAGCTGTAAAGGTTTCCAACATTTATTGCAAAAATTGCTTGGAAAATTGAATTTTTCTAATATTTTTTTGAGCTTGACCAGGACCTCGAGCACCTCGACCACCCAGCACCTCGACCACCCTATTGATCTTATAAAATCTCAACGTTTTTGTATTTTTGAGAAAACTTTTCCGGGGTAACTTTTTATGCTGAGAAAGTCTAGAATAAAATAATTTTCGTTTCATAGCCTAATTTTTCTGTTATTGATAATTTAAACTCGATGGAGGAAATTTTTGACTATCTTTAACCCTATGACAAGAAATAAGCGATTATTTGGTTTTTGTTGTGTATTTCGTCCATTTCTTATAGAGAATTCTCTGGTTTATCTTTTATAATAAAATTCTTAGTAAGCCGACCGGGTATAATGTTGTGGTTATTCGAAAATAAAAAAAAAAATTTGCATTCCGAAATTTGAATTCTCGCCAAAATTGAATTTTTTCGTGTTGTCAAGTTTTAAGGCGCAGCAGTGTCGGAGAAAGTTTTGAGCTAATAAATATTTGAAACCATTTTTTTAAATTCTCGCTGAAATTTTAAGTTTATCGTCATTGAAATTCAAATTGGCGCAATAACTAAAATTTTAATTTCTGAAGAAAACAGCTGGTGTATATATTAATTTTAAGGTAATTTTTCGTACTGAAAATGATAGAGATAAGGTAATGATAAATTATAGCTTGTAATTTGAATTTTTTTTTTTACGTTCTGGAGAAAAAGTGCCACGTTTTTGTGAAAAAGTGCCACGTCTTTTCGATTCTAGTCAATAAGTCGAAAAAGTGCCACGTTTTAGTGAAAAAGTGCCACGTTTTTTCGTTTCTAGTCAAGAAGGCGAAAAAGTGCCAAGTTTTTGTGAAAATGTGCCACGTTTTGTATAAAGTGCCATGTTTCAGTGAAAGAGTGCCACGTTTTAGTGAAAAAGTGCCACGTTTTAGTGAAAAAGTGCCACGTTTTTGTGAAAATGTGTCACGTTTTAGGAAAATGTGCCACGTTTCGTTCAAATGTGTCATGTTTTGTGTAGAAATGTGCCATGTTTTGTGGGGATGCGCCCTAGGGCTGGCAGGATTTGAGCTAGCTGCTTTGGTTTTGAGTGAAAAGCTCCACACTAACCTCTCTCTTTTTCATATCGCTTAGAGCACACTACGAGTGGCCAAAAGCAAAGAATAACTGGTTTTAAAACAAAGGGGAAATGAACTTTTTGCGAAAAATTCATTGAGCGGATCAAATTACAATTTGATAGACTTAATTGCTTAGAATTCCTTTCCTAATCCATTATAGACCACCTCAAAGTAAGCAAAGTACGAAATGTGTCATGTGTTGTAAAAATCACGTGAAATTCATTTTTACGAGATTCATTGCTGATCAGTTTTCATAATCATTTCGTATCTAACTTTATTTCAAACGAGCAGACAATAAAAATGGAAGTAATACAATATAAAGTTCAATTTAATCTATAACGAGGGCTGATGTTGCCTTTCGTTTTCTTCCTCGCTTTCTTTTGGCTCCTAGCGGTACATCTGTTACTTCCACCGGGTAGTCGAAGAGGCCATCCTTGCACATTAGAGAAAGAGCATGCTTGCAGACATTATCCTTGAGGCCACTGAAGCAAGAGCATTTGTAGAAGCCACAGTAGAAAGTTGAAGGCTGAACCACGTAGAACTGTGAGCGCAACTCCACATATTTCTCCCAGCCATCTGCAGCCTCGAAACCTACTAGCTCGTTGAAATTGTCCTCATCTATTTCTGAATTAGCATTGGTTGATGATTGGATGATATATGAGCCATTGATTGCCATATATTTTGGTTTCAAGTTCCAAAAATTGTATGCTGCTTGATAGTCCCCATTTGCAATTGTTGGAGACGTAGATGGCTGAAAATAAGATAACAGCTATGGTTTATCAAAATTGATGGAGCTTACCGGGACACTGATAATGTTAGAACTCCAATCATTCAACATTAAATCCACCTCATTCAGAAAAACGGGCAGTGGCAGTCGCTCGCGAAAAGTGTAGTTGCATTTGATTTCTAGATTTAGTCGCTCCAATCCATTGTTGGTTGAAATAATCGGTACAAACGCGTCGAACCATCCACGAAAGAGCTGTCGATTCAACCATTGCTGTCTAAACTTGTCCACCGCTTCGAGAAAACGCTGCACACTTGCATATTCAGTCATCCAGTGATTGATTAAGGCAGTACTGGCTGATAATAATGGACTAATAAGAGAAAGGCAAAATAATTTTCTCAAATATGGCAGACCTTCATCACACTCCTCAGTATTTTGTGCAGCACATACGATACGAAAATCTTCCTTTATCTTGCGTCTTTGTTTCTCGAATATTTTGGCCTTTGGAAGATAACGCTCAAAATTCTTTGACACATGAAATTTGCAGAGAGCATGTTTCACTCCTGAGCCTCAAACTACTCGAACAGCTAAGAAGTAATGAAAACAATCATTTGACAGAAACTAAATTAAATAACCACACCTGATTCAATGGCCGTATCAGCGTCAGACATCACAAAGTCAGGCACATACTGTTGACGGGAAGTAGAACAGACTTGGCTGACAGCTCGCAAAATTCCAGCATAACACCATATTGTCTCCCCCGAACACAACGCAGTAAATGTGCAGAAGAACTTCTTATTCGCATCCGAAAATCCTACTGGCTAAACAGTGAAAATAAGACATCACTTTAAATATTGCCATAATATTTAACCCACAAAGTATGGAAACCCTTGGTACAGTAGCTTATAAGTGGCATCAACTTGAAGGTGATTAACTCGACCTTGTTTAGATTGCGAATCGGTCAGCCGCTTAGTTGTCCACACGAGTATCCACTGCTTGCGATCTTCACTAACTTTAAACGCTACAACGTATGCCGTATCCTGATTCTCTGAATATCAGTCTATGTCTCTAGAGTGAGTTATAAACTTTTTATTCTTGCCTGGTGGAGTAGAGTTTTGAATTGCGTAACTTTTCAAATCAGAAAGTTTCATCTGGATAAGTTGGCCGGCTCTGATGGCTTCGTGGCGCAAGAAATCGTTGATCTGCTTTGGTGAAGGGAGATCCTGTTTGGAGCAATCAATGTAGTTCTAAAAAAATGAATTACGCACGAACCCGAACATACACATTACAACCTTAAGTTTCTTTTTCATTTGTGTGCCAGTAATAAGATAAGGACCAAAATAAGGACCTATTCCATTGTACCCCCCCTAAAAACCAACTTTTTTATATGCACTCAGAAACCATTTTTATGTAAAAATTTTGCCATAAAAGGACCAGAAAAGCCATTTAAATAGGGTTCAAGGGCTGTATTGGAGGGGAAGGGAATAACACAGGGGCCACTTTTTTGGCTGCTTTACCATGTTTTTCAACTCGGGCCGTGGCAAAAATAGACTCTATATGCATTTTATGATCGAGTGTACTTCTCGGAATCATGTCTAAGGTAAGTGCGTGCGCGCATCTCTAACTCTCAAGCCCCCTGCGCCCCGAAGGGGCGCAGGGGGCTTGGAGTTGAGATGCGCACACCCACATACCTTAGACACAAATCACTCGAAAGTGACTCTGGATGCATGAAAAAGCATGCATACCAGAGTTATTTATGCGGTAGGCCCCAGTATTCAAAACTATGTTCAACATCTTCAATTTTTCGGCCGAAAAAGGTCTCCTCTCTTTTCCGGCCTTTGGCTAGGAGCCAGAGGCTCAGCCATCCAAAATTCAGCCTTCACCTCAACAGGGTCCTAACTCAGGCACAACCACCTCGGGACCCACCCGGATGACCCTTGTGGTCCTTTCGAGTACTTATGGATTTGGGTCCTCCACAAGTTGCTGGGTTTGAGGGTGCCTTAAACCCTTATTAATTAGTGGCCCCTGTTTTGTCCCTTCCCCTCCCAATACAGCCCTTGAACCCTTTTTAAATGGCTTTTCTGGTCCTTTTATGGCAAAATTATTACATAAAAATGGTTTCTGAGTGCATATAAAAAAGTTGGTTTTGGGGGGGGGGATGGAGGGTACACTGGAATAGCTTTGGGGGGGGGGGGGTGGAGTAAATGGAATAGTGCCGAAATCTTGAATAAATGAATTTTCTAGTCACTTACTAACGCCATTTTCTCCAATAATCAACATTGATGACTTTCCAAGTAGCGAAAGTTTCTTCATCCTTACAGCTTGCAACAAATATCCAGTTACGCGTCATCTGAACTATGAATACAACATCTTCTTTGCAAAACATGACACATTTTCACAAAAACGTGGCACTTTTTCACTAAAACGTGGCACTTTTTCACTGAAACATGGCACTTTATACAAAACGTGGCACATTTTTACAAAAACGTGGCACATTTTCACAAAAACATGGCACTTTTTCGCCTTCTTGACTAGAAACGAAAAAACGTGGCACTTTTTCACAAAAACGTGGCACTTTTTCGCCAGAACGTGGCACTTTTACGTATCGTCCATTTTTTATCATTGATTTTTGTGTCGCTAATATAAGAGGCGGGCAAAGATCAGATCAGATCAAGATCAAATTGACATAGTTTTAACACCGAATTCGGGTTAAGCATGGCTGATTTGCTTGTAAAAATGCTTTTCAAATTAAATTTAAATATTTTTTGTCTTGAGCGGATTTTGAAATTTTACAATGATTTCTGAGTTTCATAAGCAAATCAACTATACTGATCACGAATTTGACGTAAAAATTAAATAATTGCAAGCAGAGAGTAATCTTTGGTCAAGATTTGGCAAGAAAATCGAATTTTATAGTCTGAAAATAACTCACATCGCTCAGAATCCCACCTCAGAAAGGCCACAAGCCGCTGAAAGTTGCTTTTCGGGGTTCACTAAATTTTAAAGTAGTTTTACAAGCAAATCGACCATGCTAAACTTGAATTTGGTGTCAAAATTATGCGCTTCTCTAGCAGGTTAAGAAAAAGGGTAAGAAAATTTTTTTACGTAAAAATCTTTTTTTCAATTTTTCAAGTATCTTCCTAAGCACTCCCAGAGCCTCTTTGTTTTTTATTTCGATGCACTTTCTGGTGCAGTTTTCTATATTACAGAATTTTCTGGTTAGATTTAGATAAAATAGATAGTTTGTTGTGGTTCAACTTTCTTTGAGTTTCCTCAAGATCTCGATTTTGCGATGATTGTGATTGAGCTTGGTTGTGTACGTATATTTTAGAGGTCGGCAGCAAAGTGACTGGACTAAATTGGGAACTCAGATTATAAGCCGTCGAAAACGAGTCCGTCGTGGATGCTATGAACAAACTTTAAAAATAAGTTCCGAAAGTTTAGCGAAAAGATTGAATATCTGGCTCGTCAAATAGGTTTTGTGTAAAAAGTGTTGCAAAATATTTTCACACTATTTAAATATGTGCTTATAGGCCTGCCTTGTTCTCTGCTATTTAATTCCCTAAAAATATACGAAAAAGTAAAATTTGGATATTCGAGCTCGACCTCGACCGGCCTATGTGAGCACTTTTTGTAGATCGACCTCGACCACCGATGTGAGCACCCCTTGTCGATCGACCTCAACCACGACCACGACCTCGACTCGCCTATGTGAGCACCGGGTGAGTGTTTACGTGGTGTTGAGGTCCATACACCCATCACCAAGGTTACTGGTTCGAATCTCTCTTGTGCAATCTGGTTCAACTTTCTTTGAGTTTCCCCAAGATCTCAATTTTGCGATGATTGTGGTTGAGCTTGGTTGTGTACGTAAATTTTAGAGGTCGGCAGTTCAGAGTAGAGGACCGATTCAAACTCAACCGTTTTTAGAACAAAATTTCGGATTGAATCATTTGGGTTTTTAGGTTTGTACCCCTAAATTGAACCGAATCAAAGAAGATGTAGTTTAACAAACAAGATCTTTATCAAAGCAACTATTTAGCAAAAAATTCTTAGCAAAACGACCATTTAGCAAATTGGCGCTTAAATTGTCAATTCTTAGCGAAATCGCGCTTAAATTTTTTTCTTAGCAAAACGACCGCTTAGCAAATCGCCGCTTAAATTTCGGGGTACAGCCCTTTTTTGCACCAATAAAAAGTAAATTTGCGCCAAGAAAAAGTGAATCTGCGCCATGAAAAATGTATTTGCGCCAAAATAAATTAAATTTGGGCTTGAGTATAGAATCCCCCCCCCCACGGGGAGTGATCGGATGGAGGAGATAACATCATATTCGTGTTTCTCGACCCCGATTTCATGAGAAAGCCGGCTGTTTTTTTTGGTTCTGAGAAAAAAATTTCCGAACCACAGGGGGTATCATGGTTTTTTTTGTCAAAATTAACAAAATTTTGGTCAAAACATGGTGAGGCAATCGAAGAATACAAACATTTGAATTTCTGACGTTCTGCCACAAAAGTGGCCCCTTTTATTCCCTTCCCCTCCCTATACAGCCCTTCTTCCCTTTAAAATTCAAAAGGCGCCAATTTAAAGTTTAATTTAAAAGGGGTGAAAATCATAATGCGAATATTTTGAGCTCTCAGGTTCAAATCCCCCTGGGTGGGCACCCTTTTTTATCTTCTTTGATTCACAAGTTTGTAGTCAAAATGATCCTCACACTCTTGGCTATCCAATTAAATCATGAGATCATAATTTCAAAATTCCTCGAGCTGATTTACAGGCTAAGACCTGGGAAATTTACGAAAATGGACAAAGCTTTTTTCTGGAGCAAAAAGACTTTTTTGGGTCAAATTTTAGCTAGAGCAAAAAGACTTTTATTTGGCGCAAAAAGGCTTTTATTTGACGCAAAAAGACTTTTTTTTTGGGTCAAAAAGACTTTTTTTTGGGTCAAATATTTTTGGTTCAAAAAGACTTTTTTTGGGTCAAAAAAGACTTTTTTGGGGCAAAAGTACTTTTTTTGGGTAAAAAAAGTTTTTTTGGAGCAAATTGGCTTTCTTTTGGTGCAAATTTTTTTAATTGTATTTCTGCGTTCCCGTTTATTTTTCTAACACGTAAAGTATGGTTTTGGGGATTAAACTATTTTTTGGGGGTTTACTAAGAAGCGGTTAAATTTTTGCGAGAAAAATCGATTGAGCGGATCAGAATTCCAGTCAGATTGACTTTATCGCTCAGAAACTTAGCTTATGGGCTGCACCCAATGGGCCGTGTCCGTGTCCGCAAACACGGACCGTTTTAAGGACTGAAATACGGATAAATTATTTTCCACCTGTTTTTGCCAAAAGCCGAGATTTTTAATAATTCTATTATTATGCCGTAAAATTATAAGAAAAGATGTTTGTAAAACTTTTTCTGCCAGAAACCCATTTTTGACCAAAACAACTTTTGGCCAAAAAATTGACTTTTTTCCAGGGAAATTACAAAAACACAATCTAAATAGGTACAATGGACATACAGTCAAACCTCGATTTAGTGGCACCCCTAGGGACCAAGCCATAGGTGCCACTAAATCGAGGTGCCACTAAATCGGGGTAAACTTTGGCCAAGTTTGGCCAACTCTGACCAACCAAATCGCCCTCAGGGTGCCACTAAATCGAGGGTGCCACTAAATCGAGGTTCGACTGTAGTTAAACTTAGATATATGGGTCTTTCCAATAAAGAGACCGCATAAGCTCAATTTGATTGATTTTACTTTGAATGTTGCAAAATCATCTCCTGAAATAGTGGTCTTAAAATATAACCCTTTGACTTAGAAAAGTTTGGGGACTGACATTGATAGTGTTGCGGTTTGTATTGCATTAATGGCAGATCAAATGCTAACACAAACATTTGCGCAAATCTTTGTGTTAACAAAATCTGGACAAGATTTCAGAAATTACCGAGATAAAGTCAACTTTATAGCATTTTTCAAATTGGACAATGGATAAATCCATTGGATAATCTACACACCAACCAAACCAAGTGGTGGTCCATTTGGTGTGAAATTCTTTTACATATTTTTCGGGTTCCAAACCTGTTTTTTGTATTTTTGATAACAATTTAGCATTAGGTACCAATACCCAGGTACTACTACCTAGGAACTTCCACCTGAGTATCGATAATTAGGCATTGCAATTTGGACTGACCCCTCAGTACTACTTAGGTACGACAGCCTGAGCACCGCCTGGATGCCCATGGGGTATGAAACTATTACAGAACTGGGGTTCCTGCAAGTCAAATCGTTCTTTTAGCATTATAAAAACGTGTTCAGGAGACAATTCTGAATAAGGTACAATGATTTTTAATTACTTCAACCTAACTCCAGAATTTCAGATTCTGGAGGTGGATAACATATAAGGGAGCTACCAGGTGGTTTTCCTACACCCTCAGGCTCACCTTGGTCTTATGACTGTTTTTCAAGAAAATATAATGTCTGCTACCACCAGGATTCAAACCTGTAACCTAAAAAATTCGGAGGGTGAATTTACTGGAGGGTGAATTCAGCAGCGGGGGAATTTACCACCGCCCTTAGTGACCAATCACATGAACCAAAAAGAGCCATCGTTGTTTTTTTTGCTTTGCTGTGATAATTATGCTTGTCGTTGCTTTTTTTTTCAATTTTCAAAAAAAATTGTGTGCAAAAATCCGTGTTCGACACGGACCGTATGAAAAACAGGGTCTGTGCCAAAAATTATCGACCCTGCATTCTGTGTTTTCACAATAATTTTTTCGATGTTTTTTTACAGGAATGCTTCTCATAAATTTGGCGTTTGAATAAATTAAAAGTGGCACTCAGAAAAATAAATGTACCTACTAACTAAAAAACGGTCCGTGTTTGCGGACACGGACACGGCCCATTGGGTGCAGCCCATAAGCTAAGTTTCTGAGCGATAAAGTCAATCTGACTGGAATTCTGATCCGCTCAATCGATTTTTCTCGCAAAAATTTAACCGCTTCTTAGTAAAACCCCCAAAAAATAGTTTAATCCCCAAAACCATACTTTACGTGTTAGAAAATAAACGGGAACGCAGAAATACAATTAAAAAAATTTGCACCAAAAGAAAGCCAATTTGCTCCAAAAAAACTTTTTTTTACCCAAAAAAAGTACTTTTGCCCCAAAAAAAGTCTTTTTTGACCCAAAAAAGTCTTTTTGAACCAAAAATATTTGACCCAAAAAAAGTCTTTTTGACCAAAAAAAAAGTCTTTTTGCGTCAAATAAAAGCCTTTTTGCGCCAAATAAAAGTCTTTTTGCTCTAGCTAAAATTTGACCCAAAAAAAGTCTTTTTGCTCCGAAAAAAGTCTTTTTGCTCCAGAAAAAAGCTTTGTCCTACGAAAATCGGGGCAGGGCGAACTCGTATTCGCAAAACTCGTATTCGTAAAACTCGTATTTGACAAAACTCGTATTCGTAAAGCTCGCATTCGACAAAACTCGTATTCTACCAAAATTCGCTTGTTTTTATGAGTTACCGTATTTCCTCTAATATAACCACCGGTGAGTTTATTTTTCAAACCCCTTCTGAGGGTGGGTTTATTAGAGTCATTTTGAGATTTTGTGGCTTCAACCAAAATCCAAAAAGCGGAATCGGTAGAGCTCGTGGGAACTAAGAAAACGCAAAAAACAGCTTTGCGGAATATTTACTCTGTTCCTAGATACAGACACTGGAAGTTGAGGGGTGGGTTTATTAGAGCGGGTGGTTATATTAGAGGAAATACGGTAAACACACATTCACAAGGCAACATTCCAATATATATCCGACTGATAAGCGTTATTGTCTTTAAAATCTACTCATACTAACTGTGATTCTGTTTTTACTTTATTTTTCCTCAGTCAACACAACTACTGGATCCATTTTGTTCGCTCGAAGTGCTGAAGTCCTCATCATCACTGTTCATCTTGACTAAAACACGATGTATATTAGACGAGACACCTAGACTCATACAAACAAGCTAATTTGGTTAGAATACGAGTTTTGTCAAATACGAGTTTTGTCGAATACGAGTTTTGTCAAATACGAGTTTTGCGAATACGAGTTTTGTCAAATACGAGTTTTGCGAATACGAGTTTTGTCAAATACGAGTTTTGCGAATACGAGTTCGCCCTGCCCCGAAAATCGTTCATTTGGGGGGTTTTTCTGTGACTGGTATGATTTACAGTATATTTTCTGACTTTTTTCTACAAGTCACGCGTTTTATCTATTAAAATGTAGCCAAGATTCTAGGCTTCCATTTGAGCTATCAAACGAAGAAAAAGTAAGTACAAAGTTAAGACTAGGATTAAAAAACATTCAACCATGTCCATTTCCATGTCATTCTACCTTGGACTATATCACAACTTTTTGGTATTATTTTGGAAGTGACGTTTTTTTGGAACATTAATTTACATGATCAGTTACAACCTTATACTCGAAATGTAACTCTGCTTCCTGCCGTCATTTCTAGCATACGGTTGTACAGAAGCATGTAAATAAAAATTACAAAAATGTCAGTTCCGAAATAATACCAAAATCCTACCCGTGAAAAGCACTCATGTCTTCCCTGGTCAAACCTCCACTAGCTACCTAAGTTTTTCTGCAAATGTTTTAGTCTGAAAATATTCTTAGCTAATTCAGTGTTTCCGAAAATAATAACACCAACACCTACTACCTAACCCTACACCTACCTTAACACCAAAAACTAAACATGCTCTACACCTACACCTGCACTTAAAATTAACCGTACACCTACACTTGAAATGAAACATACCCTACAGCTACTGTTTAGCGTACTGTACGACAACATTACGTTTAAGTGTTAGCGTACAGTTTGCCGTACTATACGGTACGAAGTGTTAAACGTACTGTTTGGCAAACTGTTCTTAAGCACTTAAGCTTTTTCAAACCTAAATGGCTTCCCCCCCCCTTCAAAGTGTTTAACCTACTGTTTGCCATACTATACTCAATACTGTACTGTCTGAACACACATCACTATTCCTTTTTTTACAAAATTCCTGCATACTTTTTTACAGGAATACGTCAAAGTATTCTCCTTTATCCATTAACAAGCAAAACAATGCTGTCTCGGATGAACCCACGGTAAGGCAAAATGGTTATAAAATTATCACAGAAAGCTTATATTTTCATCTCATGACATTATTATTTCCTTAACTCCCGGTTACAGTTACAAGGATACTTGAAAAGCAATTCGAAACAAATTTACATCCTCAACAAAGAAAATACAATACACGATCAGTTGAGAATACAAGAGATCAAATGAGGTTCTGTTCCTGGGACTGTTGGTTTGATAACCCAGCTTGAGAAAATATGCGTTTGACCGGCTTCTTGAACCAGAAAAAAATTCGTTTGACCAAATTATGCCAAAAATTACCATTGTTAACCAGTTTTTTTAGTATTTGAGGGCATCAATTTTCGTCTTCCCGTTTGGATAAACGCTGACAACACGACTGAGAATCTGCTGCAACCAAGACTTTGCACCTGTGGGATCCACGTGCTTCCTAGCAAACTGTTGCTCTTCTGCTGTTTCTGCTAATAGCTTGTTCACGCTGTTAGAGTTCGAGTTAGAGTTCGGGTAAGAGGTGTTCATATACTCAAAAACCCGAACTCTAACTCTAACTTGATGATGTTCACGTACATCGAGTTAGAGTTAGAGGTCGAGCTTGAAAACGTTCATGTATATAGCTTAGATAGCTCAGAATCTCACCCCAAAGCCGTCGAAAGCCACTAAAAGTTAGTTTTCAGGGGATTTGCTACAAAGGAATATAAGTTGTATGCATCAACACCTTAAAATTTAACCTCGTACTCCAACTCGAGGTACATGAACACCCTCGAGTTAGAGTTAAGATCAGAGGTGTTCACGTAACCAAAATCCCGAACTCTAACTCTAACTCGAACTCTAACTATAAGAACGTGAACAGGCCATAACAACTGATCCAGCGTGTCATTGAAAGATCTTGTAGTTGGTGCTGCTACTGTATCACTTGTTTCAGGTTCCACTCGAACCTAAAATAAGTAGTCCACAACATGTTTGTCGTACAAAAAATTTACTAAGTTTCGGATGGCACAAAGAGCTGATTTAGAGTCGTCTTCATTTAGACGGCACGCATTGTTTGTATCAAGAGCAGTGTCGATAAATAAATAAGATCAAAATCGGCAGATTGAGAATTCATCACACGATCGAATCGACTGTTAAGTATTATACGAAGAGCTTTAGCTGATTCCATCGAAGCTGGATCCATCTAAATAAACATGCGCAATAACTAAAAACAAGAGAATACCAAATGCTTCTAATTTATCGAGAGATTCGTAGACTGCCTTCATGTATCCATAGCAGTAAGAAATAGAAACATCTTTTTCAGTCTGGATTCTTCGAAGAACTTCCACAAAAACTTTCATCAGCGTGGGCACAAAGCGTAGAAACTGAACAGACAGCTCGTCAAAAACTACTTTATCACAAAAGTCCTCTGACATGCAAATTCGCCTTTAAAAGAATTTCCCAGTTTTTTTAAGCTGCGATAGTTGAGACGTCCTCTTAAACTATAAGGAACCTTTGAATGACAGCGATTTGTGATGCCCAGTGAATTTACATACCATGACCAGAAATTTTCCAGTAGCATCAGACAGTTCCTACAAAAAATACAAAAAATTTCGCATTTTCTGAACTGGTCAATTAAGGTCATCATTTTCTCGTACCCTGTGTTCGAAATAACATAGTTTTTGAACAATTGAATATCATGAGCAAAGCATTAGATGCACAATGAAAACGCAGATCGGCAAATGCGTAAGTTCAGAGTCGTGTGCATGCGCACAGTAAAATTTATCTTACTGGATGGACAACTCAGCAATTCTGCAGTCAGTGCCCAGTTCATCTGCTTCCTTCGTTTCTTCTTAATTGTTATCCTCAAGATATTAAATCAGAACTTAGACTGAAAGTTTCTCTTTGGTATGTTCTCGAAACAAAAACCACTACATTACAATATTGCGTTCGCAATATTGCTACTATTTTGAAGACGTCCTTTATTGAGAGACTATAGTCAGCCAGCATCTTGTTAAGTTCACAGCGGATCGCAGTTCAAGTATGAAACCCATCGAATTCGCAGAGACCAAGAAAAAGGCGGCGAAATATTCCGTTTCCATCACAAACATGAAGAGTCACGCCTAAAATCGTTATGCGTTTGGTCTTAATGGATAAATTGCTCTATCTAGATAAGCATGCTTCATGCTCTTTTTGTTCAAATGTCGCATGTCAACGAGCATCTTTGTGCCATATTTCTCAGTTCTTTTTCGATACTGCTTGTCATTTGTTGACGTATATTCATCAAAAGATTTTTCAAAGTTGAAAAGCTATTCGGCAGCTTGAAAATTTTAAAGCCATATGGGTGATGGTTTCAAAAAAAACCAACCTCATAATTTGGATTGAGAGCCCGGATGCAGAAGAGGATGCTAAAGGATTTTTCACAGACATTGACGGTATAGCTATTAAATTCGATAGAGCAAACTGAATTTTCTAAAGCCTGAATAGAAATATTGCATTACAGAAAAAAAATTAGGCGACATACTTTGAGTCTAGTACGCTATTTTAACTGACTTTGAAGCTTTGACGGATTCGTTTCGCCGGCAGTGATTTGTCCTTGTGCACTGTTCTCCAATGGCGCTCAATAACATTTTTGTGACACGAGAGGATCTAAGTATTTCAGTAAGACATAGATTCGTTACTTAAAACATGGCATTCACCTTGGTACATTCATTGCAGCGGGCACTTTGCTTTCCATCTATATCTTGTTCCATTGTGAATTTAGCCCACACGTCATCGTGACGACGTACTCGATCTTTCTTGCCAGTTGAAGTAGGAGTAGAGTTTAACGCTGACCTATTTCTGAAACAGGAACAAAAAATACAGGAAAGATACAAAAAGTACAATACAGTATTGAGAATAGTATGGCAAACAGTACGTTAAACACTTAAGGAACAGTTTTCCAAACACTACGTTTAACACTTTGTACCGTATAGTACGGCAAAAAGTACGCTAACACTTAAATGTAATGTTATCGTACAGTACGCTAAACAGTAGCTGTAGGGTATGTTTCATTTCAAGTGTAGGTGTAGGGTATGTTTCAATTGTAGGCATACTGTTTAGCATGTATAGGTGTTATTTTCGTAAACACTGTTCTTCATGAAATTGTGACTTTTGAAAGTTACTAAACGTGTTGAGAAAAAAATGGGTAAAGGTTCAGGCGATATAAAGCTAAGTGAGCATGATTTTGGCTGATTTTCTTTCATTTTGATGGTCATTCGTTTAAAGTCACAAAATTGGGCAGTAAGTGATAGTAAATTAGGGTTGGAAATCATTGCAATCGATTGCTCGATAATTTTTGGCCGTAGAAGTTAATGAACTTACTGAAATGTAGAATAAAAATATAGGTTATGTATCCATTGGGAATCGAACCTAAGAGATCAAAATATTCGCATTATGATTTGCACGCCGCCCACGGCTGTACCCCGTAATTTAAGCGGAATTTTGCTAAGTGGTCGATTTGCTAAGCGGTCGTTTTGCCAAGATTTTTTTTTGCTAAGCGACAAATTGCTAAGAATTTTTTTGTTAAGGCGCCCATTTGCTAAGAATATATTTGCTAAGGCGTTCTTTTCTTAAATCCCGATTTGTTAAGAACTTTTCTGCCTTTTTGTACTTTTCCTTTTTCTCAATGTTCTGGTAGGGATTAGAGATTTTTCCGACGGTCATTTTTCCGCCGATTTTTTTGTTTTTTACTGATTTCAATGTGGGATCTAGGTAAATTGATATTTTCAGATTGTGTCCAAACTACCACAAACCATTCTAAACCACCTCAAGTACCCTAAAACCACCCTAAATACCCAAACCAAACCCAAACCTGAAAAATTAAATTTCTTAAAAACAAAAAATAAGCCTTTTTTTTAACTTAAAATTGTGTGGGGAATTGGGTTTGTTAAGCATAAAGTTGCGATTTTACACACCCCAATTTCAATAACTGGTGTAGGTATCACCTGGCCAGGTGTATGTCCACCTGGATGGCCTAAAGATAAAAAGTTCATTTAAATAAAAAAAATCTATTTTTCCAACCAAAAAAGTTTGTGAATAATTGGACTTGTTGAGACCAAAAGTGCGATTTCACCTACCCGATCCCAAATCTAGGGTTGGGTACCACCTGGACAGGTTGATATCCAGGCAACTCAAGAGTAGGGGTATATTCACCCAAATGACCTAAAAGATCAAACGTTAGTCTTTTTATATCTGAAATTACGGTAAAAAATAAAGTGTGCACCCAGGTGGATTCGAACCAGCATCCTCGGCGGTGGCTATCCAAGTGGTCGTCCACTTGGATCAAAATTTTTTTTTACGTTTTCGGTTTCCAAATCATTTTTTCTGCACTAATTCGAGCACCCTGAAAACGGTTTGACAGTGGTAAAATCACGTTTTATCAAGAAATTTTTGAGTTATCGTGAATTCTTGATTTTGATAAATCAATCGTTAGCAATAACTCTAAATTTATCGATCAAAAAGGTGATTTTACCACTGTCAAACCATCTTCAGCATGCTCGAATTAGTGCAGAAAAATTGTTTTGGAAACCGAAAACGTAAAAAAAAATTTGATCCAAGTGGACGACCACTTGGATAGCCAGCGCCTAGGATGCTGGTTCGCATCCACCTGGGTGCATACCTTTTTATCATAATTTTGAGAGTTTACTTGGCGAAGAGGTCCATATACTCATCACCAAGGTTACTGGTTCGAATCCCTCTGGGTGCAATCAGTCCAGAGTAGGAGACCCCGATTAAAATTAAACCATTTTTAGAACATGATTTGGATTGAATCGTTTGGGTTTAAGGTCTGTACGCCGAAATTGAACCGAACTGAAGACGTAGGTAGCTTAACAAACAAGATCTTTATCAAAACAACTACTTAGCGAAAAAATTCTTAGCAAAACTACCATTTAGCAAATTGGCGCTTAAATTGTGAATTCTTAGCAAAATCGCGCTTAAATTTTTTTTGTTAGCAAAACGACCGCTTAGCAAATCGACCACTTAGCAAATCGCCGCTTAAATTTCGGGGTACAGCCCCGCCCACCCCTTTAACTTGGTGCTAAATAATGAGAATAAGAATTTTTAGCACTTTTAAGCACTTTTAGTGCTAAAATAGAGCCAAAAACACCACTTTTAGCACCAAATGCTGTTCCCTGGAATAAGGGTTGCATTAGGATGGGAAGGGAATAAAAAGGGGCCACTTTTATGGCCAAACGTATTACAGTCGACTCTCCCAATAACGAACCCCCTGAATAACGAACTCTCTCAATAACGAACACTTTTTTGGTTTGGTTTGGTTGGATTTTCGATAAAGTACTTATAACGGACCTTCTCAATAACGAACTCTCTCAATAACGAACACCTAGAGCCGGTCCCCAGGGGGTTCGTTATTGGGGAGTCGACTGTAGCAGCAATTATTGAATATATTTTGACTGTTTTACCATGTTTTTCAACATGGGCCTCGGCAAAAAGAGACTCAATATGCAGGGAGGGTGGAGGATGGGGATTGTGGTGTTGTGTGATGTATTAACAAACTCTCCTGATCGAAATTTCAAAATACGATAGAGGCGCCGATAAACGCCTGTGGTCCCTAGTAATATTAATAGGACGTCAAAAGTCCACCAAAAGACCACTCTTGGGTATTTGGGTATTTTGTCTTTGGGCATTTTGACCATGGGGTATTTTGACCATTGGGCGTTTTGTACTTTGGGTATTTTGTCCTTGGGTATTTTGTAATTAGGTATTTTGTCTTTGGGTATTTTGATCCCGCACCAATATTTTAATCCCTCGAAAGCCGAAATTTTTTACGTCGATTTCGAAATTATACGATGCTAAATATTTGGATTTTTAACTTAAAGGACCATGAAACTTGATAAGCACAGGAATTTGGAAATTTCGAATTCGCGCGGGACCACCCTAATTTTGTCAATAATGTTTTTGAATTAGTTTTTTTGGCTAGGGGAAGATTGCCAAAAACGAAAATTGCCAAACGTATGTCTTGCCAAAACGAAGATTGCCAAAACGAAAATTGCCAAAACGAAGATTGCCAAAACGAAGATTGCCAAAACGAAAATTGCCAAAACGACATTTGTATTGTCGCCTCGATATAGCGACACTATATTGGAGCGTCACTTTAGTCATTTTCCTTTAGCCAAAACCAAACGAATGGATAAATGAAGGGTACGTTATGTGGAACTGAGTGGTATATGTTCGTATTCACTAAGCTTTCATTTGTCATGGCGATTTTCGTTTTGGCAATTTTCGTTTTTGGCAATTTTCGTTTTTGGCAATTTTCGTTTTGGCAATTTTGGTTTATGGAAATTTTTGTTTTTGGCAATCTTCCCCTAGCCATTTTTTTGTGTGTGTTAAAAATTTGAATTCTATTTATGAGCAAATTTTTCACATTAACCCATATAAGTAGGGACCCAAATTCTATGCACTAAAAAATGCGAAATATGCGCATAAAATATGCGCTAAAAATGCTTAAATATGCGCTAAAAACGTAAAATATGCAGTATAATTTTTAGACTAAACCTTTTAAATGTACCGCATAAAATTTGTGAAGAATCACTATATGTCGTAAAATTGCTCTAAAACATGCTTTTAAACGGTTTGGCAGCTTATACATGATTAAAAGATACTTTTTGGATAATGCTAAATTTTTTCGCAAAAAAAATTGACCAAAATTTGACATATGGCTTTGCTGAAGCAAGGTGTTTTAACCTAGGGATTTAATTTATTTGACTTCAGTATTTAATTTATTTGACGTCCCATTTGACCTAGGATTTGAACATAGCTTTAAAAAAACTATTCTGCTCCCATGAAGATGCCGCAGGATTTCAGTCGAAAAAGATTTTTGAAAAGTGTTGACCGCCATTTACTAGCTAAGTTGCAAAAAAAAATATTTTGTAAAGCAATTTCGAGACATTTAGGGGTTCTGTACTCCTGCCACTTCTTCGCATCTTCTCGCAAATATAAACAATGTGCATTTTGCGATTTTCGAAATTAATATCTTTTACAAACCAAATCGGTGCTTTGCACTGTTATTTTGCTACTTTAACTGAAAATATGAATTGCACGGTACTGAAACGTTAGCTATCTCAATAGAGGTTATTTAGTGAAAAAATCTCTTTCTTACACGCTTGACAATAAAGTATCCTGGTTTTGGAAACTAAGATATTGACTTATTTATACACAAAAGACGAGATTTGGCATGCTGCAACATCTTTTAACCCAAAAATTTCTGAGATTTTCTACAATATGCATAAAATATGCGTCAAAATTGCAAAATATGCAAAATATGCACTAAAAATGGAAAATATGCAAAACATGCTGCATAAAAGTACGAAAAAGTACTCAAACAGGGCTAAAAGTATGTTTTTTGTGCATAACTATTGCTTGCATATCCGCAGAAAAATATGCATTTGCATAGAATTTGGGTCCCTACATATAAGTAATTATGGTGCAGTGTAAGTAGGATAAGTCGTCCGATCTGGCAATATCGAGCAACGTTGGGCTCGACTAGTAAACGGTTCTATATTTGAGAGTTCTATATTCGACTAGTAAACGGTTCTATATGCTAAAAAATTGCTTTATAGCACCGAATGCAGTTCCCTGCCTTATTCCCTCAAAAAATATTTTGGCGCCAGTTTAAAAAGGATTAGTTTCGACTAAAAAACCATGATACCCCCTCGTGGGTCGAAAATTTTTTCTCATAAAGTGCTTTCCCACACCTGAAACATGTTATTCGTCATTTTCAAGCCTGAAAAATGCGTTTGAGATGCTTAAAACCCAATTTTGAGCATACCCGGTAAAGTGTAATTTAGCCACAATTCTACACTCCGCTTAATTGGCTCCCTCCATGATTCGGCTGACTAAGACCCGTCTTAAAGAAATGGGAAAAATTATCGGCATTATTAGCGAATACTACCCTCCCCCTCTTCTCCCCCCCCCTTCCCCTGCCACCAAGCGAATACCCCACCAAATACCTGTAACCACTTGGGCTTGGGGTAGGTCAGCGTATGTTAGCTGACCTTCACTATTCAGCAGCCTAGTGACTCGGTGCACTGGAATCAGTCCCGAATTATAGATAGTTGACTGTTTTGAAAAGTGATAAAAAAATTAATCATACACCATCCTGTCATTACCGTGATAATTCTAACAAGGCATACTTTCAGGCATTTGGCCTAGTTGTTGAGCATTCTCCAGGCAACACCAATCACGAATATTTGAGCAAAGCATTTGCAGCAGTTGTCGGCATTTATCTGTAAGTGGACATAAGCTAAAATTTCATAGAATTTTATTTTTCAAGCTTTTTCTTCTCCGACAAACTCATAAAAATAGTTCTGGAGACTAGGAAGGTAAATTTGTCAAAGAATATTACGGATCGAATAAAAAAAGTCATATTCAGCGCAATAAAAATGAGCCAACCGAACTGCCTCAGCTTAACCCACCCTTGATCAAAAGGGAAAAGGAGAATGGTAATGTGGACGGACATAGTCATAGCCATTTCAACTGCTCCTCGGATGCATTGATCTCATCTCAAATGGTATGTGCATTCAGTTACACATTTTCGATGTCATTTTTTCGAATATTTAGAAGAGCGTCCAAGTGAAAGAAGGAGAGAAACCTTTGAGAATTGTCTCTGACGATATTCAGGAGGCCTCATATAATCGACAGGTGAGAAGCAACTTTTCATTTCTGAGTGAAACTAATATCTAAATCTAAGGCCCATTCAATTTGCGTGCACGACCACGACATGAAATACAATGAGGGTGACTCTGTAATCGCCACTGTTGCTTGGTATGTGAAATTATTTAAAGCAGTGTTTCGGGACCATTAATTAGGGAGCTTCCTATAGATGGTGTTAAAAATGCTCATGGCGTTTTTGGCTGAGCTTTCTTGGCTATAAATTCTTTTTCTTGGTCAAATATTGACAAACTTTAAAAAAAATAAACATTTTGTTTGTTACGTGATGTCAAAAACAAGATTTTCGCTTGTTCATCGGCGTCGTTTGAGCCCTTACCCTGTCATACCGTCTGAATAAGTAATATGCCACACAACTGTAAATTTAAAAAAATTTATGCCATCATCTAAACTTTTACTGAAAACCCCCTGTTCCTCCCCCATTCCATACGAATTTTTCTGAATACTCGCTCCCATTATTGCGGAAGCAGTGTGGTTGAAAAAAAAATTCAGGATGATCATTTTTGGCGATGGCTTGCATAATTTGATTGATGGCATAAGTGAGTTACTTTAGAAGTGTCATGACTGCGACCCTTTTTAAAAATAAAACATTTACAGGTATTGGTGCAAGCTTTTCAGTCAGTTTTCAATGCCTATAAAACAGCATGCTTACTAAACCTTTTCAATATAGGAGTCGATTCTCAGCGGAATCAGTGTAAGTGTGGCTGTGTTGTGTGAAGAGTTTCCACACGAACTGGGTGATGTAGCCATCCTTGTCAGTGCAGGAATGGTAATTAACGACTACGAAATCACTTACATGTGTCAAAATGATTAATTATGTAGACTCTCCGACAAGCCCTAGTTTACAACCTTCTGTCGGCCCTATCCTGTTAGCATAAAAAAAAACCACAAAGAACTGTAATCACACATATATTTTAGGCTATGTTGGATTTGTAATTGGTGTTGTTGGTAAAAACTTGCATTAATTAGATGCCATAAACCAAATTACTCAGAAAAACGATTTCAGTAGGCAATGTTGACGAATCCTTCGCAGCATACACCTTTGGGTTTGCTGGTGGAATGTTCCTTTACATCTCTATGTCTTGTATGATGCCTGAGATGAAGAATGCAATGGAAGAAGCCTTGAGTGTAACTTACAGCGGTTTTCTTGTTCATTCAGAGAATTAAAAGCGATTTTAGATTTCTTTGGCCAGAGGACTTGAAGTTTTGGCTTTACAAGCCATTGGAGTGAGCGTTGGCTTAATTGTGATGGTACTATTAGAAAATTGTAGGAACAAATATGAACTAATACAGTTAAATTTTCAGGCTTGCATGGCCAAGTACGGAAGCCAGATTCAATTCCAAACTTGAAAAGAAAGCATAATATAGGACCAGATCGAATTTTTAAGTTCCATTGTTTTTAGAACCCGGCTGTTTTATTGGGTGAAATAAAATTTAAGAAGCAAGTTTCTTTATTCAATATCGATAAAGTGAGGGAACACGGATGCAACGAAATAAATGAGAACATAAAGTGTAATATAGAATCTGCTGAGACAGCACTTGGACTTCAATAACGACGAACTCTACGCACTGCATTCTGAGGGACATTACGTGCAACAGGTAGACGCTGGAGGAAGTTTGGCGGCTCAAAGAATGGATCAGTCTGAAAATAAGCTCATACTTAAGCAAACAATAAATTCCTAGAAAAGTAAATGGTTTGGCGTTTGATGCACATACTTGAAAATACTGATAAGCACGAAAATTCGCATTGAAGACTTACCTTATTCTCTCTGAACGCCACCCCTTAAGCCCAAACTAGGGGGGCTAACCATGATTCATTTTAACACAAGGTCTAAAAACTTTTTGGGTGTTGAAAAAGAGGGTTAAAAACGTTCTATTAGAGTGAATACGGTATATAAAAATCAATGAAAGTGGAACAGCAGATATTACAGGACACAGCTTAACAAAATCTACCTTAAACTGCTGTGGTCTCTGATTAGAAAAGTTGTTCCTTCGCTGTAGCTGACGGCGCTGCTGAGGCTGGAAGTTGCTGACTTGCTGGCGGAATTCTTGCTGACGCGGACCTCTTTGTTGACCCTGCGGACGAGTCACATAAACTATCTCAGGCGCTGGCTGCCTTCTACCACCTGTTCTCAGCTGAGAGATGTGATCACGGACACTTGGGCGACCTTGTATAATGTTACTAGCCTGGAAGACCACTGGGAGCCGACGCTGTCTCCGCGGCTGCTGAATAACCATCCTAGGGACCATCCTTGGAACTGCTTGAACCATAACTGGTCTAGCGGCAACGACTGGCGCACTGAAACTTCAATTTATAGATCGACCGACAGGTCCCAACATTCCATTTGACATACTAGTTGACACGGCGCATCAAAGCTGCATTTCCAACATTGGGAGCAAATCGTGCTTGACCTCTGCCGCGCACAGCAACCACCTTTTGAATGACAGCATTTCCACGTGCACGACGACTTATCACTCGGGATCTTGGATTTAGCTTTAGACGATTAACCACAACAGTCTTCCTGATGACTCTTCCACTTCCTCTCTAAAATACCAATTATACCACAGGTATGGTGTGACAATACAATCAATAACTTACAAATTTAGGACGTTGAGGACCCACACGACGAGAGACAGCCTGAGTCTGCAGGTTCGACCGAGCCAAAGCTTTCTGCAAGTTAACAATTTGATGAATAAGTAATAATAGTCAGACAAAACTAAACTAACCTTAACCAATTTCTGCACAAGTCTCTTGGTAGCAACTGCTGGAGTCTGGTTCGGCGTCCTCACCACCCGTTTTACAGGACGCTGAGCCCGCTGAGCAGTCCTTGGAGTATTTGAAGCCTTGCCCTACAATTAACAAGTTTTACAAATAAGAAGCGTAGAAATAATTAGATGAAGCTACCTTCTGCAAACGGTCCTTTTGAGCTGGTTTCGCAATCTTCTTTCCACGACCCAAAATTCCATTGGTAGCCTTGATGACTCGGCGGTTTCCTTTCATTGCTCCTTTACCCTTGCTCTTGTTCTCCTTGATAATATCATCTCAAAATTTACCAATTATTTGACTGTAATCAGAACTAAGAATATTTAAAAAACGAACCGAGAGACATCTCCACTTTGTTGGATGACATGATAGCGCCTAAAATTGTTGATGAACTGGACCATCATGTGTGCAACACTCCACGAAGCGAAATTCACACGACAGGGATAAATCATGTGGTTTTGTCACACTAATGAATAGTAGGTATTATCCCCAGGTGAGAGATGGGTCATTTGGAGCAAGGAGCGCAGACATGGTTTTCACGGTTGCTGATTCACACATTTTCAAAAGTTGGAAAGCCACCGATCAATTACTTCTATACCAGTCTGCATATAGATGGATTTTGCAAATGCTGCGGTTGCGTCAAAAAGTGCCCATATCTGCTGCTGTTAACTTTATCACTCTTCACGCGTGCATCAAAATGCACTTATGAAGAATTAACAAAGTTACACAGCAAATTCGGAAGAGCACTGCTATCATGAAGTGAAAATCACAAAGATACCATGGCTAAAATTTCTTAGACTCTACCTAGTTTTAAAAATGAATAGTTAAGTAAAAATCAATACGTAGAAGCACTTGCTCTTCGACAATAAATTTGCCGAACAGATTCAAGGAAAAAATAGAGAGAGCGTTGATTAGTAACCACCAGTGCAGAAGAAATGTGACACATCAACAAATGAGCGTTGGACGCGATTACGCTATCGATTGATAAATGAGATCGTGATAAGACAAGAGCTTGCTACGCTTTGCCAAAACATACTGTGAAGTTGCTTATTCATCGTGTAATAATTTTGAACTTCCTTTGTGAAACAATGGTTGTGGAACTGTTTTCGTCTTTTTCAGCACGTTACAGTCAAAGCTTGTAGTCGTTGTAATTTTACAACTTCCCCGGAGCGTTTTCGTAACCATGAGTGGAGGAAGTCATTTTTACGAATTCTTCTCTATCCAAAGCAGTGTTCAAGTATTCCTAACCGATTTGTGAACACTAAAAGACTGCACAAAACACGTCATAAAACTAGGCTTGAACACAAAAATCTACCCTAATTTCAGGCTACACACACCCACGCGACACACCCACACATGCCAAATACTATATAGGGATTTTTGTATATCTCATCTTCTGTTGTTTGGGCATTAAAATATTTGACAACTCTTTCTCTATCATCTTGTAAAAAATAATGTTTGGACGTGACCAATAAGCCTTATTTTAAATGAATTTTCGAACTGGCCAAAATATGACTAACTCGCAAAAGAGTTAATCGTCAATTGATCGTTATTGTAATCACCGAATATACCTTTTTTTCACCGATTTCCTGCAAAGTTGTAGTTTTTGTCTTCTAGATTGTTGCACTTGCTCCTGAAAGACGATAAAGTTATGACAGAGGTAAATTAATTTATAACTTATACATTGACTGTTTCAAAAATATAGGTGGTAGAACAACAGGAACCTCCGATAAAAGTAAACAAATGGGATGTGAGTTTTTTTGTCTTCCTGTATATGGTTAGTCCGGGGTCGCATCGGTTATTAAAAAAATTTTGGATAGGATATCTGATGTCAAAAAGTGCCGAGTGTCGGGTATCCGATGGGCCCTGGTTCAGTCCCATGAATGTTCATTTTTCCAGGGTGCTACGGTCAAGAATACTCTAGATGACGCCGTTAAGAAAGTAAGTGGTTTATTTAAGGAAAAAGCTTGATTTGGTACTCTTGTTTAGATCATCAATGACAATTACGGGTGGACGGAAAGACACTCTCTGGGTACTTTAATTTTCTTATTATATTCTATTTATACTGATATTGTATTAGCTGACGGTCGATTGGTGCTCTCTCTAATTGCTGTCGCTGGTGGGTATTTCGCTCTATGAGATAAATTATCTTACTTCGTCAGTTTGTTAAATTAATTTTTTTAGTTGCCGGCTTTGCATTGATCTACGACTACATTTATCCGTTTCCGAAATCAAAGGCGGTAAGAGGCATACTGCTCTCATTTTTTACTAAAAGTCCACTGTTTAGGTGTTGGCTACCTGTTCCATATCCTATTTCGTGATGATGTTTGTCCTCCAGTTCTATCAAGTAAGATTTTGAAGGTTACTCTATTCTGTTATCGATTTTCCCACTTTTAGTGGTACGTTGAAAAGACTACATTTTTCCAAGCGACTGAGAAGGACGGCAAAAACACCATAATTTGGAAGTGGTCATCGGACATGAAACGGTATCATGCATCTTTGGGTTTACTCTCAAATTCATGCTGGGAATTTTAGCTATGACGACAAGTACATTTTGGTGGCTGAGTATTCACAGGTTTGGATTTACTTAGTCGCTATGTGCTTAATCTATTTCTTTTATTTCAGGGAAGTCGTTCCGGAAGCATGAAAGTTGTGAAGTCAATTTCGTCTTACATTACCGATGATGGGGAGATTATTTTGCCGCTTCTGAAGAAAGATGTTAGTTTTCCTGCTGTTGTCCACTTTAAATGTGATGTAATTTTCCTGATTTCAGGTCGATTTCCTTCGAAAAAATTTCTCCAGGAACTCTGCCAAAAGTGATTGAAGCTTCAGTTATTTGTTGATGGTTATGATATTGTTTTTGTTTGTCCTGTCGATTGAGCATAAATTTTTGTTTTGGGTCGTGGTTATTTGTTATTTGTTCCTCGTTATCTGCGTTGTTAAACATCTGTAAATTTCTCTCCGTTGTCACTTTTAACTTTCGGTTTCTAGAAGTTAAATAAATTTTTTTCTTTAATCAGTACAACAACTCCATAGTCTGCAACAAATTATTGAAAGCACCATCTCCTA
The DNA here is from genome assembly GCA_004194705.1 of Ditylenchus dipsaci. NCBI lineage: Eukaryota > Metazoa > Nematoda > Chromadorea > Rhabditida > Anguinidae > Ditylenchus > Ditylenchus dipsaci. The sequence goes on from SADC01000365.1 coordinate 41,339, forward strand.
GTTGACACATTGCTACGAAGACATTCAAAATTTATAGCGTGTAAACATGGAATTGAGTGATGAAAATGAACCTTCAACATCAGAAGTGGTCTCAGCAAGCACGTCGTTTGGTCCAGATTTTGTTATGGTAATTCGTGTAGAGTGTCGCTATGTGGAAGTCGTACGAATTTTGCACGGTGTGTTGCAGATGAAAAATATCTCTTCTTTTTCCTTTTGTCAATGCATCCTTTTTGTGCAAAATTGTTCGCACCGTTGCATTGTTAGCACCGCATAGATTTGAACGAATTCCCCATTGAAGAGCGGGTAGGCCATTGGCTTTAAGGATGTATTTTTAGTTGGTTGCGGAGCAACTAGGTATTACAGAGCTAACCGAACTACTCGCTTCTGAAGTCAGTGCACATGTGTCCTTTGTCGCTAGATCTGTTCTCAACATGGCAAGGAAATTCCAGAATAGTGGCAAACGGCGAACAATGATTTCTGATGATGTGGAAGGTGCTTTAGCATTTTATGGCTTGACGGTATTGTTACTGGTAATGTTCTCCTTTAATATTAGCCACAATTATTTTTAGCCTCAATTCGGATACGAAATCCCGGGCTATGATCATATTCCTTTCCGTCATGCTGGGCAAACTTTGGGCAAAGATCTATATGTGAGAGAAGATCCCGAAATTGAGTTAACTACTCTTGTAAACAGTGCTCCTCCTAAGCTACCCCTGGAAATGTCAATAAAATGTAAATTTGCTATTGTGCTGCTTGTGAATTATTTAAAGTTTAGCTCATTGGTTGGTAATCGATGGACAACAACCTGCTATTCCGGGTTTGTTTAATTTTTCAGCAATGTTTAATATATTTCATGGGTTCAAATTACATCTCTTTTCAGAAAATCCGGTTATTCAAATGCAACAGGAGGCACCCGTCGTGAATTTGGATGAGAAAACGAATCGTTTGCCAAACTATGAAGATGCTCCTTTGGTAGGTTTGTCCAATACAATCCCTTAATTGGTTGGAACATCGGTCATTCAATAATTTACTCGTTTGACTTGTCAAACAAGCAGGTGACTACAACTCGGTCAATCATTCTTATTAAAGATTTTCGTTAGATACGTGGGATCCAAGTAAACCAAGTATAGGTGCTAATAGCGCCCTAAAATAGAGGTATGAAGTTTGACGTCAAAGGAATTTGAAAGTCGGTGTTCATATTTTAAGCCTTTTTTCTGTGAATTATTAGAAACCTTTTTTTGGAAAGGGAGCTAGCCTTTGAACCGTATGAAATTCACTTTTGTAAATGAAATGTTATAAAGTAGCAGAGCTATGGTTGAAGTCCCAAAGATTTCCACATCCGAATTCCGATACCCGTTGTGACCACCTTATTAGAAAAGGTATGAGGTGGTCAACCCATAACCGAACACATTTAATTTTTTAGACTCCAAATTAATGTTGCTACTGGATATACCCCCAAAACTTATTTTTTAGGAGTGGTCGAAAATCAATTTTGAGTCAAAATTTTGCCATAAAAAGACTAGAACAGCAATTTAAATAGTAACAAAGGGCTGTATAGGAGGGCGAAGGGACAAAATAGGAGGCACTTTACAGGGCCGTTTTAGGATCCTTTATACAGTGGTTTCAATGGAGGTACGAGGTAGAGGTGCGAGGTTGAGGTGCGAGATGAGATCAGGGTGTCAACAATGGAGGTGTGAGATGCGAGGTCGACAAACAGCCATTTCACAAATAATGCAAACTTCCATTTAGAAAATTTTTTATATCGAGAACTGCCTTTCACAAAATCTTTATCCATCAATCCCATTCTACTTTACTTCATCATAATACACACTTAACCGTTAACTGTGTTCATGCCTTTGATTTTTGACCGCACGGAATTCTTTTATTTATTTTTCATTTTGAGATATAGTCAAATTTTGGTTGCATGCTACCAAATTTGCAATTTTACTCATCTTAACCCCAACATCTGAGGCAGGTACTTTTAGGTGAACGAATGTCTACCTAGATATCCTGAAAAATTAAATTTGGCTAAAATTTCAAACAACGTACTTTTTCTGATTCAAAATCATGTGGCGAATCCTGTTTGACAAGACCGAAATTTCGCATTTTTTCATTCAATTCCCCGATTCAAGTTGCATTGTAATGAATTGTGACGTAAAAAGTTTTCGAAAAGTAATGAATCCGAGTCCGTTGAGATCAGATAAAAATAAATTTTATGAGCCAGATAAATTGCACTAGATAAGTGCAAAATTTTGCACCACGTACCTACTTTTGTAGGTATCTCAGCTCGTAAAATTAGTTTTGATCTGATCTCAACGGATTCGGTTTCAGGACAAGATTTTGGAATTGGGGGAGACTTTCCGAAAACTTTTTCCTTAAAAAGTGATGATTTTTGATGAAAATTGTAATTAAAATATATTTTGGAGTTCTATACCGAAAATATTCTATACCGAACATTACTTCGATAATTGGGTCGCTTTCGAAGTTTTATTCACTAAAGAAAAGGTATGATTGAATAAAGTCTCCTGCCTATGAAGCATCCTTATCTAATCCAACCCCTCCCTAGCTTTGATATATATATGTCGAATCCTTCATGATAATCGTCTGCGTTCGCAAGACTATTAGAATCATTTTGATATCAAACTAGTAAATGAAATGGGAAAAAAGAAAGTTCACACCCAGCGAGACTCGAACCCGCGACCTATAAATGTGGTTTAATTTGAATTTAAACGATTTCCATGCGAAACCAGATACGGAAAGGAAATACACCCCCCCCTTTAAACTATTCACTATACAGTCCACTCTCGATACAGTGTAGCTTGCGGGGATCGGAAAATATACACTATATCGAGGGTACACTATATCGAGGGTACACTGTAAGCCAGTTTGGCTAAGAGCTGACTAAATGAGGTTGAAAAAATATACACTATATCGAGATCTACACTATGTCGAGGGTACACTGTATCGAGAGTTGACTGTAGTTTCATTCGATCGGTTAACCGAAAACCCGTTTTTATTTGGGCAAATAAACCAAAAGCGAAAACTGGGTTCAGAAAAACCGGGAAAAGCGAAAACCGGATTCTGCAAAATACCGGTTAAAGGGCATGCTCGCCGCCGATGGAAATATTTGAAAGGCGGGTACCAGGTTAGTTAAAACGAGAATTATTTTAAAATAAATTTCAGTTGATTACCCTGCGGGGAATAAGTAATTTAAAACACTTGCTCTGTTTAAAGGACCATGAAACTTGATAAGCACAGCAATTTGGAAATTTTGAATTCGCGCGGGACCACCCTAACTTTGTCAATAATGTTTTCGAATTGTTTTTTGTTTGCATGTAAAATTTTTTCAAAATATAGAACCATCTACTAGTCGAGCCCAACTTTGCTCGACTACCGTATTTCCTCTAATAAGCGCCCGGGGCGCTTATTTTTCAAACCCCCGAAAATTGGAAAATTTGGAATTCGATTTCGAGATTTTTGGGTGTCCAACCAAAATCTAAAAAGTGGAATCTGTAGAGCTCGTGGGAGTTAAGAAAACGTATCAAACAGCTTTGCAAAATATTGCTTCTACACTGAGATCCAGACCCTCATAGTCGAAGGGGGGCGCTTATTAGAGCGGGGGCGCTTATTAGAGGAAATACGGTATGCCAGATCGGATGACTTATCCTACTTACACTGCACCATAACAACTTATATGAGTCTGCGTTAAAAATTTACTCATAAATGGTATTCAAATTTTTAATGCACACAAAAAAAAGTAATTCAAAAGCATTATGGACAAAATTAGGGTGGTCCCGCGCGAATTCGAATTCCGCAAATTGCTGTGCTTATCTTTATGAAGTCCGAATATTTGCGCGATGATAAAATATCTTCGCGCTCTTATAAAAACGCGAAGATTCGGTAAGAACTTTCATGACTCTGGTCAAATTTTTTTGTCCATAATTGATGGTTTGGTTATGCGTAAAGTGCGCGCCGTAATCTGTGCGCCGTAATCTGTGCGCCAGTAATGTGTGCGCCAGAATAGGTATGAACGTCATACCTTCGCAAATTGGTAGCCTGAAAATGTTTTGAATACGTTCATAACAGGTATCCACATCCAGGTAGATGATTATCGATAATAACTTGAGGGTAATACCTTGAGGTTATGTATATATCTCCTCAACACGTACCTCCCCAGGTGGTTAATGCCCTATTGTTTAGGGAACGTACCAGCTGGTTTTCCTACCCACCCTGAGACTTCAAATAAATACCCATGTTGTAGATAATGTTGCTGTAAAAACATCTAAATAAATTTGATGGAATTTTTTTGTCGTAAATCACTACTCTCTGAAAATTTCAATGTTCGAAAATATTCGGACTTTTAAATATTCGCGCGAATTTTACAACTCTAGGTTAACCGACCAAATTTTTTTTAAAAGAGCGTAACCGAAAACCGACTTTGAAAAAAAACCGACCGATCTTAAAAAAACCGACCGAATGCAAAGTACTATATACAACAATTTTTTTTCAAGCTTCTCAATCAGTTTGCCAAGTTGGTTCGGAAAACAGAGCAGGTGCAGGTCAAGACGCACACTACAACTCACGCCCTTTCGCTAGAGCAGCAGGTGTTCTTCAAAGAGATCACAGAAGCCATAATGGGAAATGATGAAACCAAACGGACGGTAATCTGTTTTTCATTTATGACAGCTAAAGGCGAAATTATTGTTTCTTACGTTGAACCTTTTTTAGGAGGCACTCCACTGCTTGCAATTTGACTGTGGACTGCATGCTTTACTTCCAAGAATTTCTATCACTATCCACGAAGGGGTTGGACTGATTAGCAACTTAGATCAGAATCTTTAACTGTGAACTGGTTTTCAGGTCAGATGCAATATCGTGACCAAGAATTTGGCGATCTTGATTTACTTGATGAGAATGATACAGGCACTTGTGCAGAACGAAAACATTTCAATTGAACGTTGTGTAAGTTATCAGTCCATGTACAAAATGGTCTGGTTGACAAGGACTACAATTCAGCTTCATGAGTTGCTTCCTTCAGTGATGTCATGTATTTTAAGTCGGCAGCTTTGCTCCAACTTGCAGTCGGACAAGCATTGGGCACTTCGCGAATTTTCAGGTAGGTTTTTTCTTATCGGGTCAACCTAATATTCTATGAGTTTCAGCAAAGCTATTGGCTAGGATTGCAGAGTAAGTCTTATGATTGGATGACCCAGACGGAGGGACCGCTAGTTTTTTTTCTCTCTCCTTAAATTTTTTCATGCGCTCTCGTCTGGAATTTTTAAGCTTCCTGTTTTACTTTTTAAAGTGTAATAAGGTCATAAATATCAGATCGAAAGCGAAACAAATGAAAAATGGGATGGTTAAAAAAATTGGTTAGAGAAAACGGTTATGAGATAAAGAAGTTGCTGGTCCCGGCCTTAATTGCAGTGTAACGCACTGGTATGCCCCTATAACTTTTTGAAACGCACGGGCATGCTCCATTAAAGGACCATGAAAGTTGAGAGGCACAGCAATTTGGAAAATTCGAATTCGCGCGGGTCCGCCCTAATTTTTGTCAATAATGTTTTCGAATTGTTTTTGTTTGCAAGAAAATTTTTTACAAAATATAGCACCGTTTACTAGCCGAGCCCAACATTGCTCAATAGTTAACTTTTAGTTGTGCACCAATAATATGGTGCATTCAACCTTAAACAATACAGTCAAACTTCTTTATAAGCTACACTCCATATAAGCTACACCTCCTTATAAGCTACACCTTAGTGCGGTCCCAAATTGGGTATGATCCGTATAATATACCCCCTATAAAAGCTACACCTCTCTATAAGCTACATCTAGGATCGGTCCCGAAATGTAGCTTGTAGGAAGTTTGACTGTAACTTTAATTTTAACTATAACTTTAATCTTCATAATGGTGCATTCGAGCATTGGTTTTTCATAGGATGACACACTTCAAAGATAACACTGAGCTAAAGCTAAAAACCGTGTCTGTTATTTACTAGTAGCGGGTTTTTGAGGCCGATATGGATAGTTAATTTTCACGAAACAGTCGATTCAAAATAAAAGACAGACAATGCCTTTTTTGAGGGGTTGCCAGTCTAATAATTTTAACTATTATGGTCAGAGTGCATGACTAATATTGTTATAGGACTTCTTTTTAAATGAAGTCTATTTAGGAAGTACAAGCATCATCCAACATTGCGTTCGAGAATAACAAATGAGCTGGCTCGTCCTTTCAAGGACACGAATTGTGCACTTGCTACTCTCTACGGAGCTATTTTCGCTCTGAATATGTTAGGAGAAGATGTGAGGAATAGACTTTTTATTATTTTTCTTTGTATTCATCAAAATTATCAATTAGACTATTCGAACAGTCGTGGTGCCCAAGGTTGATGCTATATTCTCGATGATAAAAATATTTCCAACGATAAAACTATGCTGCCAGCTACTGAAGAGAAGCTTTCCTGGATTGTCAAGCTATTAGAAAACCATAGCTGAAGTCATTTCTTACCTATTACCTCATTGTTGATGCTTTTGAAGCATTCGTCTTCAAGTTTTGTTATTGTACATTCCTGAAGTAAAGTTGTTGGGAGTCTGGCTTCCTATTTATGTTTTTTGTCGGACTATTGCATGTAGAAATTGTGCATCAGGAGAAGAAATTACTCCGTTGGAAAAGCTGTTTAAAAATGAGGACTTCATTGGGAAACTTGTGCAAATACCATATTAGCGTATTCTCTCTAATAGACCTGCGTTCAAAATCGTGTTTGTGACATTGCGACCTTGACCCACTTTTTGAAAACTTTTCTCAGGCAAGTTGTACCTTAAATTGTAACCAGTGAGATAAGCTACAGATTGAAGGGAAACTTGCCTGAGAAAAGTTTCCGAAAAGTGGGTCTAAAGGGCGACCGGACAATCATCTTTTTTTGAGAAATTTGTCGCGCGACAATTTTTTCTTTTTGAAAATTTTGTCGCGCGACATTCTTCCGTTTATCAAATTTTGTCGCGCGACATTCCTCTTTTTTTGAGAATTTGGTCGCGCGACATTCGTCTTTTTTTGAAAATTTTGTCACGCGACATTCGTCTTTTTTTCTGCATTTTTTCGCGCGACATTTCTTATTTTTGTCTTTTTTATTTTGGTCTGTAGTATATTACTAAATATTAAACGGGGAAAACTTATTCTTGTCACCGAAAGACTGATTATTGTCACCGAAAAACTTATTTTTGTCACCGAAAAAAGTTGTCACCGAAAGACTGATTGTTGTCACCGAAAAACTGATTGTTGTCACCAAAAAACTGATTGTTGTCACCGAAAAACTGATTCTTGTCACCGGTTTCTTTTATCTCCTATTCTTGTTCATGAATAATATTTTTCGTTCTCTTCACCACTTGCAATATAGTGTCAATATTTTTAATATGTACTGCATGTTTTGAAGAAAAATTCACTGATATGTTTACAGAAAGATGACGCTTATATCAGTGGATAAGAATTTGAGAGAAATTACGAAAAAGCGGCAAGGCGTGAGGCCACTGGAATATAAGCTCACGTGCCAGAAATTCTAATGGGAGACGGTGATCAAGCAATTTCGACAGGTTTATTCCACTTCTGTAATGACCTTGTTCTAATAATAAAAATTTTTTAATAGCCGCCGAAAATATTTGGCCGGGAATCAAGCGTGGGATGTGCAAAGCTCACATGAAGATGAACCTGAGAAAGAAGCTAGGACAAAAAGCCTTTAACCGAGAAAATCCAGTGGCAGGTAAGCAGATCAGCAGCGATGTCCGACTTCTCGAGCAAGCTTCTTCCACAAAAGAATTTCTGATAGGTAAAGCAGGATTTCACTTGTTTATTGATCTTTTCATCGTGATTTCAGCCTCTGCTTTTTGCAACAAGAGTGGTGAAGCCGTTATGCTGGTCAACTAGAAGTTCTCAAGGTATGCAATTATTTCGTGAACCAGTGGATTCTCTCTACTCTGAATGGGTGGTACGAAGGCTTCTCTAATAAGGTCTCTCAGAACAACGGTTTGGAAAGCCGTTGTTAAGCCGAAACGGGCTGCTAAAAAGAATCACATTCCGCAAGAAGCTGAGTCTAAGTGATTTCTTCAGCACAATGGAGTCAACTTTGAATCTGTGGAGTGCCAGACCGGAAGAGCAGGTGCGATTTATAAGTTCTGTGAATAAACACCATATTTATTTTCTGCTTCAGAATGTTGCTGCACGTCCAACAGTTACACCTGCTCTCTAACGTGATGCATTTATTTTCAAAACAAGGGATCGACCAATTCAGCAGGTAGCCGGCACCGAGATCTATATTTTGCAGACTTCTGATTGTGAGCCAGATGAAATGGTGAGCATGTTTTCAGAACTGTGTAACTCAACCTTTGATGATTGGAGTCGGTAACTTCATGTAAAGTTTGTGAGAACTTGTGCTTACAGATTCTATTTTAGATACAAGGAGATTAAAGAAAGTATCTGCATGATTCAGCCATCAGCCATTTGGGAAGACTTCTACTGCTGCAGCTGCTTAGAAGGCATTAAAAAACGACTGTGTCCTCATTCAGTGATGGTAATGTGCGAGAAAAGAATTCTAGTCTACCCGCCAGATGCGATCTCAATGAACTTGGCACAGAAGAGAAAGTCTGGAAGACCGAAGTTGGCCGGCCCTGCTCTCTCAATGAACTAAATCTACAAGTACTATTTTTTCATCTCATTATGTTATGTTGGTATTAGAGAAAAATAAATTGGAAGATCATAAATAGTGTTTCTAGAATTTACGTAAAGACTAGTTCGAGTGTTTATGAGCATATATCCCTCCGCCGATATCCCCCTAGCAGATATCTCCTGAGAATACATTCCTCAGCCTATATCCAACATATTTTTCAAACTTTTTTACAGTTCGGAAAACACGCTAACATACGCTGGCTTACCTGAGCTTGAGCCTGCGTTGAAAAAAAAGCGTGGAGATATATGTTAAATGGATCTGCAAGGGCATATCTATCCAGTACCGTTTGAGTAAGCATTCAAAGAGTTCATAATTTTTTCAAGAGTTAGCACTAAGCTATTAAGAAGTATGACAAGTGTAAACAAAAAAACAAAAAATATTAATCATGAACAAGAATAGGAGATAAAAGAAACCGGTGACAAGAATCAGTTTTTCGGTGACAACAATCAGTCTTTCGGTGACAACAATCAGTTTTTCGGTGACAACAATCAGTCTTTCGGTGACAACTTTTTTCGGTGACAAAAATAAGTTTTTCGGTGACAATAATCAGTCTTTCGGTGACAAGAATAAGTTTTCCCCATATTAAACAATGTACAATAATAACAATAATAAATCTATAATAAAATTATATGTTTTATGCATAAAAATAACATCACTCAATCAAAAATTGACAACACATTAATATCCGGCATCAAATATAAGATGTTTTCCTCGTCGTCTTCATCCTCTTCAAATTCATCGATGTCCGGATTAGCGCCCTTCGGGTAACATAACGAGTCTTGGATTGATCGCAAGAAGGCTAATAATTCATCATCGGAGGCTGGTTCTGTTTGATTTTTCCTCATTTCATTCCATTCGATGACAGCTGAGTGAATTTGCGACGCTACTGTCATATACCCCCCCAAAAAAGCTACTGTAATATACCCCCCCCCCAAAAATCGGACCTACTGTCATATACCCCCCCAAAAACCGACTTTTTTGGGAGTGTCTAAAAACCATTTTTATGCAATAATTTTGCCATAAAGGGACCAGAAAAGCAATTTAAATGGGATTGCGGGCTGTATTGGGAGGGGAAGGGAATAATACAGGGGCCACTTTCTTTTAGCTGCTTTACCATGTTTTTCAACTCGGGCCGTGGCAAAAATAGACTCTATATGCATTTTATGATCAAGTGTACTTCTCGGAATCATGTCTAAGGTAAGTGCGTGCGCGCATCTCTAACTCTCAAGCCCCCTGCGCCCCCTTCGGGGGCGCAGGGGCTTGGAGTTGAGATGCGCACACCCACATACCTTAGACACAAATCACTCGAAAGTGACTCTGGATGCATGAAAAAGCATGCATACCAGAGTTATTTATGCGGTAGGCCCCAGTATCCAAAACTATGTTCAACATCTTTATTTTTTCGCCGAAGAGCTTTTCCCCTCGTTCTACAAGGCCGGGCCAGAGGCCCAGCATCCAAAAATTCAGCATAGCACCCAAAAAGTGCTATGCCTGTGAGTAAACCCGCGAGGTCCACCCCGCTGATGGGCTTGGTCCATGAAAAGTACTTATACTTATGCCTGCACCACAAGTTCCTGGGTTTGAAAGCACCTTTAGACGCTTAGAGAATTATTACTCTAAGGATCCCAACCATCTCGAGAAGTGGCCCCTGTATTATTCCCTTCCCATCCCAATACAGCCCGCAATCCCATTTAAATTGCTTTTCTGGTCCTTTTATGGCGAAATTATTGTGTAAAAATGGTTTTTGACCATCCCTAAAAAAGTCGGTTTTTGGGGGGGGTATATGACAGTAGGTCGATTTTTGGGGGGGGGGTATATTACAGTAGCGCTTTTTGGGGGGGTATATTACAGTAGCGCCGAATTTGCTGCTCCGCTTCCAGTTGCTTTGCTCGCACAATTCGAAAAGGTTCCTCGAGTTTTCGCTCATGTCTTAGATTATATGTTACTTTTCATACGAAACTTAAACAACAACCTGATAATTGCGTGACGAACGGCCTCTTCTTCGTCCATCTGATGTCGAATTACCTTGCTTCGATCAGGTTTGCCACTGCCAGGAAAGTGACTCTTGTATTCTTTATTCCATGCTTCGACGGCGTTGTTGGTAACTGGCCTCTGTTTGACGACATGATGATTAACATTCCAAAGATCAATACTGTACAGAGGCTTTCTTGGCTGCGCATCGTCTCCACGGTAAATGTACGTTGTCCTGATGTACTTGAAAAACGCTAAATTATATGTATAATTTTTTAAACCAAATACAAATCATACCTGTAACTCTCTGATCATCTGCATCCGAAGCAATTCTATTATGAACCATTCCCTCGTATTCTCTGATCAGCGCATGGAAACCAGAAGGCACATTTTTGCAAGGTAAATAAGCAAGCTTTGAAAATAGAATAATCCAATCCCTCAATTCCCCATTGACATAGAAGCGATCCATTCCGTGTTTTTTTGCCCATTGCTGTTCAGCCTGCGACAAATGAAATATACATCGTATTGCAACCGCACTTGGAAAGATCGACAGCACAACATTCGAAGGACCAGATTCAAAGTCTAAGATTGAGGGTTATGTTGTAAATAAAATGTATATTTACCAGAAACGAAAGCCTCAACACAATATTCAATAGCTGGCAAATAAAAAAACTCCTTGAAGACTCGACGGAACGTTTTTTCACTTTTAGACCGCATCCAGCTGAATCCAATAACGCAGAATTTGCCGTCAATCATTCCATGCAGTGTAAAATACTAAGACGCTTTAAATTAACACTGATAATATAAATAAATTATACCTGATAGAATCCTCTTGGAGTCTTCTTATAGGTCGCGTCAAAAGCAATTACTTTGGCTCGTTTCAAGAGGTCATGCCCAAAATCCGACATCCATACAACAATCCACGGTAAAGCTAAGCATAACTGTATTAGTTTAAATGTATTAGTTTAAAGAATACATGGTTCTGTTAGACGAGAGTCAAATCGAAGGAATCGATTTCCATCATGAGTTAATTTCGCTGCATCAGGAATTACCATATCCTCTACATTCCTCGAATCCACTGTAGCCATATTTACTTTATACTTTTTCCGCTGTATTTGTCTTGCAATACTCGCATCTTTTGGCAACACAGAAAGAACATCAGGACCAGCTCCTCGTTTCATGGATCGACGCAATGACTTTGTCTTTGTTGACGGCGATGCTTCAGCAATTCTCAGGCCTTCTTTCATTCGCAGCTTTGTCTGAAATTTAAACACTAAAAGCGTCAAAAATTACAATATTACCTCCATTTGGTAAGGCTTCGCATCATGGTTGTGATTCTTGGTAACGAAAAAGTAGTTCCGTCCTGACCGAGTAAAACCTTTTCCCTTGCACTTCTTCTTTCCTTTCGAGTGATGGCAGTAGAAAAAATCAACACCGACGTTTCGGGAACTCTCCTTAAAATAACAATAAAATTGTAAACGACATATTAATTTACTCACAGTTCTGTGTGTGTAGGAAAAGTTATTTGCCCAAATGATCCGCTTTCCGGTATTGCTGCTATCCTGCCGATCAATATTCTGTTTGATCAAAAAGCTGAGTTCATCTTCCGGATTTTCCGCTTCAGAATCGCTTGACATTTTAGGAACACTGAAATTACCACGTGCAGAATGCAAAACAACAAAAATATAACTCAAAAGAATAATACATGTCGTGCGGCAAAGTTTACAAAAAAAGACGAATGTCGCGCGACAAAATTCTGAAAAAAAGACGAATGTCGCGAGACAAAATTAAAAAAAAAAGACGAATGTCGCGCGACAATCGTTTCAAAACGGAAGAATGTCGCCCGACAATCGTGCCGCGACAAAATTCGAAAAAAAGACGAATGTCGCGCGACGAAATTTTCAAAAAGAGACGAATGTCCGGTTGCCGTCTAAAGCACAATGCCAACAACCCTCATATCGGTGTCAACAATAATTCTTATGGTTTAGCCGTAAAATATTTTTGTGCAATTCAATTTTTTTTGAAGCGATGCGGGTACTTTCGGAAAGGGTAGTACACCAGAATCGATGTCACACTTTAGCCAGACCTTTTATTCTCAATTTGAAAACCAAAAGAATCCCAGAAAAGATTCTGGGTGGTATTTAATTTTGCCCCCAAATTCGCTGAAAAATGCCCCCTAATCAGTAATTGAAAGTTCTTTGGGACAAAACGGAAAAAGTGCCAAGTTTTTCGTGAAAAAGTAGTAGTAATTGAAGTAGATTTTCGTCGTAGTGGTAATCATTCGTAAATTATTACTAAAAACCTAACTTAAACGAAAACTGGCGGAAATGAGGTTGGCGGAAATTATTCACAAAACAATACAGACTAATTTTAAACTCATTATAAAAAGTGTTTTGTGGATAAGCCATAGGGTGGTAATTTTTTTTTCGCCCATAGAATACTCGTTTTTGCCCATAGAATATTTGACCCTAGTATAGAATAGGGCTTCAAACCAAGTGGGCCAATTGAATGGCCTTGACATTTTTTTTGCAAGATTAGAGAAAAAAAATAGGTCGAGATTGGCAGGACATTGAAAAAATAAGCACCTAGAATGTTCACGAAAACCAGATTTTTATCAAAAATATCAATGAAAATGAGCTGTTCGATATTGTGTGAAATGAAAGCTGAGTGTTATTGGATCAAGGTCTCGTTTGTGAAAAAAATCATTAAAGGACCATGAAACTTGATAAGCACATCAATTTGCCAAATTTGAATTCGCGCGGGACCACCCTAATTTTGTTCATTCGTACGAGTGCTCGTACCTGAGCTGAGCAGTCAATGCTGATCGTTACCGATTAGCCGGGTGCGTCCCGGTGGTTTCTGCCTGCGCCACGCACTCTTCGGAGTGATTGGCTCAAATTTTGGATTCTGAGCCTCCGCCCTTTAAACTGGAGGGGAATTGTTTTTCGATGAGGAATGAGGGTTCAAATCCTCCTGAGGGTGCATCTAGAGAGTGGCCCAGAAAAATTCGGCCACCTTAAAAATTGAAGTACGTAACCCCTTACCTGGTCGGTTTCCGATTTTCGGGTGGCAAGCCCTGGGAAACCCCCTCAACAATCGCCAATACAATACAAGAGACCTGTTTTTAATCACACAAACAAAACAACACCGAAAATATAACATGAGACACGGGTAGTAAACGTGCAATAACTTTTATTTAAAATACATCCCACCTTCTTCTTCATGATCCGGCTCGATTCTTGTTCTCGCCAGTTTCTTCAAAGCATCGCGTAGCATCTCGAATAATGTCCCTCTTGACGCTAAAAAGCTTTGCCATACGGGACACGGACGTTTCCCTGTAAAACCGTTTCCCTGTAAGGCCGTTTCCCTGTAAGCCGTTTCCCTGTAAGCCGTTTCCCTGTAAGGGACGTTTCCCTGTAAGGAACGACAAGGAACTGTAGCGTGTAGGAAAATTTTGTAGACTCAAATTTGGATGAGGGATCGAACTATATCTGAAATAATACCCCTTTGGGTATCCAAATGGTAGTAGGAAAGTATTATTACCCAGAAAGTAGCACTCAGATCATAGTGGGGTGAGATCAAGAGGTATCCATGTGATGGTACCAGTGTCGAGATACACAGGTAGTGGGCTTAATTGTTAGTACTTGTTGGTAGTACTAGTTGGTGGCATCCACATGGTAGATCTCAGGCGGCACCCACATGGTGGTACCCAGTTACAGTAGAACCTCGTTATAAGATACACCCAATATAAGATACACCTCGTTATAAGATACACCTGGGTCCGGTCCCAAGTTAAATAACTCCAGTCAAATTACCCCCTATATAAGATACACCTCGTTATAAGATACAGCTGGGGTCGGTCCCTGGGTGTATCTTATAACGAGGTTCGACTGTAGTTGAACTTAGATAAGCGCAACATACCAACTTACACCCCTCGATTTTAATACTCTTTGGAGGGGGATGCACTTATACCATCGTACTCGAGTCATTCGCATGGTGATACCCAGTTGATCGTGTTATCCAGGTGGTGGTACGGAGGATTTAGTATAATAGACCTGTTTTAGTGCGCAAAAGACTATTTGATAAGGTGTATCAGACTGTATTGGCAGGCGGATCACTACTTGGGTAATACCTAAGCACTTCAGTTACTGAAGTTCAGTACCACCACAACTAGTACTTCCACGTACTTCCTTCGCTTTCCTTTCGGGCGTTGCATGTTACACTGAAAATTACATGAAAACGTGAAAAAAGAAGCGCGGATTAAAAATAAATTGAAGTCGCGTTCTATTTGGCGAGAAACTGTTTTTACAGGAAAACGTCCCTTACAGGGAAACGGCCTACAGGGAAACGGCTTACAGGGAAACGGCTTACAGGGAAACGGCTTACAGGGAAACGGCTTTACAGGGAAACGGTTTTACAGGGAAACGTCGCGTACCCTTGCCATACCGCTGACCGAGATCATATTTTGCCGTAGGAAAACCATCGAGGCGCGCAGATCTTGCTTCCTGATTTGAGCCATTACCTGAAATGCTAATTTCATAACGCGAGTTTTGATGCAATAAGAGCCACAAAAAATTGTTGAAGTCTCGTCAAAAAAATGGCGTAACAAAACCGTAAAATCAAGACGAATAAGAACAAAGAGCACAAGAGTAAGACAAACTGCTTCAAAAATTATAAGAATAGCACATGTTCGAATTTTCTCAAAGTGGCCGCATTTTTTTGGGCCACCATGTATTTATTTTAGCTATCTTTTTATTGATATTACTGAGTCTGCGTCTAGAAACCATTGGGCAATGTATTGCAAATGAATTGCGAATATTTTCAGCACTTCTTTACTGTCAGCAAATGCCCTAATATTGTGATTTCATGTGAGTGACAGAATTGTGTAGGATGGAATTGGGTATCATTGAATGTTTCTTGAATTTGAGCTGTAATTTAATACCATCTTTTTCTCTGTATGATAGCTCAAACGAAAGCCTAAAATCTTGGCTACATTTAAGCATATGAAACGTGTGACTTGTAGGAAAATTGAGAAAATAATAACCAGCCCAGTCAAAGAAAGCCCCAAAAAGATCGATTTTCAGGTATTTAGCCTATCTTAGACTATAAATATATCTCCGATAGGTGTGTAACCCTGCGCTGATGATTTCGTTAGACAGCCAAGAGTGTGAAGATCATTTAGACGCAAAACTTATAAATAAAGAAATAAGGAGGAGATGAAAAAATAAAACATGCAACTAGTGGTAGTTGAACCTGTGGCCTAGACGATGCATATAAAAAGTGGAAGAGGGACGATTGGTATTCGCGAAATTCGTATTCGGCTTTTTTCGTATTCGGCCAGATTCGTATTCGGGTTACCGATAATAGCTTATAACTGATAATGGCGGATAATAACCTAATTTAGTTAGAATAACTCGTATTAAATTTATAATTTATTATTATATTATTATTATGATTGCGTTAAATATATAATTTTTTCGAAAGGAGTTGAAAATTTAGCATTTAAGCTTGAATCATAAGAGCAAATTGAGCATGCCGAACACGATTTCGTTGTCAGAATTTAGGTATTGTCTACTGAAAAAATAACTGATGATTGGGGTTAGAGGAAACTTGGCAAAAACGAGATTTGCCAAATACGAAAATCGCCGAAACGAAAATATCCAATACAGTCGAGTCTCGATTTAACGATCACCCGATTTAACGATCACCTTCGATTTAACGATCACCTGGATCGGTCCCTTCAATAATAAATTCCGTCAAATTAGCCCTCGATTCAACGATCACTCTCGATTTAACGATCACCTGGGTCGGTCCCCGGGTGATCGTTAAATCGAGACTCGACTGTAGAATATTGCCAAAATGAAAATGGCCAAATCGAAATTCACCATGACGAAATTTACCTCATCGAAATATGCCGATATAAAATGGTTCAGTTTTACCCGAAAAACTTTGCTCACCGCCAAATTGCTACCCTATTTCTTTTAGGCAAAATCTACTCTTGGCAAATTTCAATGTGGCAAGTTTCGTTTTGGTGAAATGCGATTTTCGCAATCCCTTATTTTCCTGGGTATCTCTCTCCGAGGAATCTCCCTCCGAAGTGTTCTTCACCTATGTGATTGATATTTTCCGATATTTTTTCTATAAAGTGCACACGTTTGGACCTGTTTCGATTTATGGTAAATATAATTGGCGGGGACAACCGTTGTCGGAGACGGCAATGGCCTTTTAACAAGGGATTTATCTAGTTACTGTACTTTGTCAACTTTTACGACTAACCAGGAAACCTCAAGTAGTGTCTTTTCTTAAAGGACCATCGCCGTTGATGACAATGGCAATGTAGAGTTTTTGAATTGGCGGGAACAGCCGAAAATGCGGAAAATGTTTTGGTGGTATTTAATTTTGGCCATAAAATACTGAAAATTAGCCATAAACTCGTCGTGGCCATAAAATACTGAATTTTGGCCATAAACTTTTGAATTTTGGCCATAAATTTTTGAATTTTGGCCATAAACTTTTGAATTTTGACTATAAACTCGAATTTGGCCATAAAATGCTGAATTTTGGCCATAAATTATTGGGTATTGGCCATAAACTCGGTTTGGCTCTAGGTCAATTGAATTCCGCCACCAGTTTTGCTGCGTTATAAAACTGTCTTACACTTTTCATCCTTGCAAATTTGCATGTCTTCCACATCAATATTAGAATTCTGTGTGTTTAGAATTATCAAGCTGAACGAACGACAATGAAGTTGTGCCGTGATGTCGGCTCTCCTGATGCCTTCTTCAGTGGTTGCTTGCGCTTTGCTACCTGGACTCGCTATTCTAGGTGAGTGTCTTTGATTGACTGGTGATTCATGTTCTGACTAGGTCTACTTTTCAGTTGACTAACAACATGTGCTCTACAGGGTGTCCCACAAAAACTGGTGCAAAAAAAATTCGTCCAAGGTTTCCCCTCCCGCCGGATTGGGCTTTTTCGTGTTTTAACGTCTCTTGGACGATGTTGAAAGATAGGAAACATTGGAAGATTCTGAAACACATACGGAAATGACAAGAAATGCGACAAAAAGAATTATAAAAAATTTAACGAAAATTCAAAAATTGCACCAGTTTTTGTGGGACACCCTGTACGCTCCGATTGCATCAACTGCAGTGCTTTTCAAAAAAAGTTTATTCAATTACAGGCGATTGCTTCAACTATCTCAATGGCCGTGGTTATGACTTGGCTTTCCGTTGATCAGTGAGTGCTTAAGTGACAAACTTGTTCTATTAACCCATTCTGTATTACAGTGTGCTCTTTCGGAAAAGTCTTCAGCCGAATTGACTTCCAGCAGAAACAACAGCAATGAAAATGGAGTATTGTTTGTATATCACAAGTGTATTTCGATGTTGTGTAATGATCCGAATAAAATTGTTTAGTACATCAGGTTTTTTGAGCATACCGTGTTTGTTGTTTCTTCCCGTGGATAATCTTATACTTGTGCAAAGTCAACAGGAGTGGCGAGCTCTCTGTTGGCTTATTAGTAAATGATTGAAAAAATTGGACGGTCACCATCTGCTCTCCCTGCGCTTGTGGTCGGCCGTCTACCGTACCTTTCTTTGTTATAAATTTTCGGCCGGCTGTCTCGGTCTTTTTGCACTGCACCAGCTGTATTCCAACCCTGGCTAAATGACGTGGTTAATGTGTCTGCGGGAGTGACTTTATTAGAGTTTTTCCTGGAGTAGTGAAGGATAGGTGAATTTCACAGAAAAGAGACCCAGACTGTGATTCGGGTAACTTTGCTGAAAAATGCATTTTAAAAAAATGCTTAAGGGAAGTTTCTGGGACTTTTTTCAAATAAAAAAATCTCTGAAAGGTTTCCAGGTCCGAAAAACCAACCCACGATTGTTGGGCATCCTCTAAGTGGCTCTTGAGATCTACTTACTTGAATTCGTGATATTTACCTGAGAAACAAGAAAGTAGGTGTAAAGAAAGGTTTGTAAAAAACGAAACCTGGTTTCAACTTATCAACACCTGAGAAACTGAGGTAGTCTATAATTTGAGGTCGACCACCTCGGAGTGGATACCTACCCAAGTACTAATTAGATATTGAGATTATCAATATATATAACATCATTTTGATCATAACAAGCCATTTCAGTACAAAGTTTTAAGTTTAATACCATAGTTTGTGTGACATTGGAGGTGATAATACTTTGGTGGGCCGATTGACTTGTAGACCAATGACGTAGAGCCAAGTCGAGTTCAATATTTTATGGC
Organism: Ditylenchus dipsaci; assembly: GCA_004194705.1. NCBI lineage: Eukaryota > Metazoa > Nematoda > Chromadorea > Rhabditida > Anguinidae > Ditylenchus > Ditylenchus dipsaci. The sequence goes on from SADC01000365.1 coordinate 60,283, forward strand.
CAAAATCTGATGATTTACGGCCACAATTCGGTATATCAAGGCCAAATTTAAGTTTATGGCCAGAATTCAAAAGTTTATGGCCAAAATTAAATAATTTATGGCCATAATTCAGTATTTTATGGCCACGTCGAGTTTATGGCCAAAATTAAATATTTTATGGCCAATTTTCGACGCTACTGTCATATACCCCCCAAAAAAGCTACTGTAATATACCCCCCCCCAAAATCGGACCTACTGTCATATACCCCCCCCAAAAACCGACTTTTTTAGGAGTGTCTAAAAACCATTTTTATGCAATAATTTTGCCATAAAAGGTCCAGAAAAGCAATTAAAAAGGGATTATGGGCTGTATTGGGAGGGAAGGGAATAATACAGGGGCCACTTTTTTTTAGCTGCTTTACCATGTTTTTCAACTCGGCCGTGGCAAAAATAGACTCTATATGCATTTTATGATCAAGTGTACTTCTCGGAATCATGTCTAAGGTAAGTGCGTGCGCGCATCTCTAACTCTCAAGCCCCTGCGCCCCCTTCGGGGCGCAGGGGGCTTGGGGGCTTGGAGTTGAGATGCGCACACCCACATACCTTAGACACAAATCACTCGAAAGCGACTCTGGATGCATGAAAAAACATGCATACCAGAGTTATTTATGCGGTAGGCCCAGTATTCAAAACTATGTTCAACATCTTTATTTTTTCGCCGAAGAGCATTTCCCTCGTTCTATAAGGCCAGGCCAGAGGCCCAGCATCCAAAAATTCAGCCTAGCACTCAAAAAGTGCTAGGGCAAGGTGTAAACCCGCGGGTCCCACCCCGCTGATCCGCTTGGTCCATGAAAAGTACTCATACTTATGCCTGCGCCACAAGTTCCTGGGTTTGAAAGTACTCTTAGACGCTTAGAGAATTAGTACTCTAAGGATACCAACCATCTCGAGAAGTGGCCCCTGTATTATTCCCTTCCCCTCCCAACACAGCCCGCAATCCCATTTAATTGCTTTTCTGGTCCTTTTATGGCGAAATTATTGTGTAAAAATGGTTTTTGACCATCCCTAAAAAAGTCGGTTTTTGGGGGGGGTATATGACAGTAGGTCGATTTTTGGGGGGGGGGTATATTACAGTAGCGCTTTTTGGGGGGGGGTATATTACAGTAGCGCCCAATTTTCAGTATTTTATGGCCAGTTTTAAATATTACCCAAATGTTTTTGTGAATTATTTTTTTCCAGTTAATATGAAATAACAGGGGATTTCTTATGTTTTTAGTAAAAAAAAATTTTCAAGCCTCACATATGGCTGAAAATTTCCCAAGCTGTGCAATTTTTTGTTCTGCATCGACTGTGAAAAAGAGTTTTGAATTATATTCACTGTGAAAATTTTTTTGATAAAAAACTGCTGAGAAGTGACCGAAAAATGGCCATTTTCGGCTATTTTTGCAAGTGGCGGCCCATAGACACAAAAAAAAAATCGTGTGTCGCCCTCCATTCGATAGCATTTTTCAAGGGCTATCGATTCCACCAAAAATTGACCAATTATGTCACATATAGCGAGGGCGCTAGCACAAGAGTGGATCTAATTTTTCAAAAATTTGATATTTTCGAAAAAAGTTTTATTTTAAAATGCTATTTTCACCACTTTTTAGAGGCAAAAAGGGGGATTTGATCCGAACCAAATTCGCAGGGCTTCAAAACGGTGTAAAATGTGTAAAATTGACACCTTGCCAATTTTGAGCAGTGGGTCCTTTTTGTTCGAAAACACGATTTTTCAGTCATACAAGTAAATTTGAATTAATCTCGGTTGGTCTCGAGCGGAATTCAAAAATATTTATGTTTGTTTAGATAAATAGTGTTGAAGTATGTAGAATCGTGCCAGGAGTCGGGTTTGTTGAGACCAAAATTGCGATTTCGGCAACCAAAACCCAGAAACCCGGGGTGTGTACCACCTGACCAGCTGGATATCCAGTGTGATGCCCTGGAAAATAAAATTTTTCAAAATAAGAAAACAAACCATGCTATCATATGATATCATATGTGAAATCATGTGGGAAATTAGGTTTGTTAAGACCAAAATTACGATTTTTCTAACTGAAACCCCAAAACCTGGGTAAGGACTACATGACTAGGTGGATAATTACCTGGATGGCCTTAAAATGAAAAATATTAAAATTTTGAAAACAAACCTTGCTATCAGATGTAAAATCATGTGGGGAATCAGGTTTGTTAAGACCAAAATTACGATTTGCCTCACTGAAATCCCAAAACCTGGTGCGCTAGCGTGAGAGTGGAGCTAATTTTTCGAATAATCTCAATTTTGGCCTTTTTTTCGATATTTTTGTCTCTTGACGCCTTAACATGGCAGATTCGGCCTTATTTCTTTTTGCGTGTCATAGCGCTGGTATTAAGCTACATTTAAATGGAAAGTTAGACGAAAATAGTTATTTAAAAAAAAATGACGCGCTTGTATGGACCCAATTTTTGCCCATAAATGACCATTTTGAGGGGCGTTTTTTAAGTTGTGTAGGACGACTGAGTAAGCATAAATCTTTGGTATAAATCTTTGGCATCTTAGTATTTTGCACTGGCTATGATTTGCGTATAAGGTTTTTGTAAGATATTACCTAAAACTTGAGAAAAAGTTATTGACAATGGCGGGTTTTTAAAAGTTTTAGCAAAGGATAATACACCAAAAATAAAAACCGCGGTCAGAAAAGTTGTTTTAACGCCGTTTCGAGCCTAAAAATGCAAAGATTTTAATTTGGGCCACGTTTCGACCGAGTTATGTCAGATGTTTGTTTTCGCTCGAAGAAAAAATCATGAGAAATCGACATTTTAGTAACGCTCGAAGAATTTTTAGTTTTTGTGTAACAATTTTTTGACCTTAAAATCTCAGACAACCATAATGCGTGTACTGGCATAAACTTATAAAAAGGCTGTAAAACAGCTTGATCCTAGGAGCAGCTATGAACCCGAAGCCTAGTTGTTTTTATCTAAAATTTAAATTCTGTGAATTATATGAGGCGAATCAACAGTTACTAATAATAGGTTATGGCTCAATGAGAGTCGGCTAAGTCGTCCGATTTGGCATTGTAAAGTAACGTAGGCTCGACCAGTGGATGGTTATTAATTTAGAACAATTTTTAAACGCAAACGAAAATAATTCGAAATATATTTTCATGGTTTTTGGTTTTTTCATGGTTTTTCGGGGACTTCAGGAGGCCCTGTCTATCGAATTTTTCAAGTAATGTGGAAAAAGCGGCAGCCCTTCGTGCTTGAGTTGTATGCTTGAGCTTGTATGCATTGATGCCTGAGTTGTATTGCATACAAAAATAAATAAACCTGTTACTTATTTGCCAAAATAATATATTGTCTCTCAATAAGTAAATCTAACTAGTGATTTTAGTAGTGAGTCTGTAACGTTGTTAGCGCCAGACACTTCACAACAAATCATCCACAAGTTTTTCGAGCACACGAGCATCTGCTGCAAACTTTCTAATGCCTTCAGCCAACTTTTCGGTAGACATTGCATCCTAAAATCAGTCAATCAACTCAATCTCTCAATAATTTACAATAGGAATACAGTTGAAGTTCTCTATAACGACTCTCAAGGACCGGCTAAACTTAGTCGTTATAGAGAGCGTCGTTATAAAGAGCGTCGTTTTGACTTGAATGACTTAGCTCAGGACCAAATAGTTTTTTTTTCTGGATCGTTATAGAGAGCGTCGTTATAAAGAGCGTCGTTATAGAGAGCATCTACTGTACCTCATTTAGTTGGAAGCGGAACTCTTTTTCGTCCACCTTCACCTCCTCCAACTGTGTCTTTCGGGCTGTAAAAAAATATAATTTAGACCAAATTTCGGATAATAATCTTGGGTACCATTTTCCTTGGTGAGAACAGGTGTGACAGTCTCTTTTTCGTTGGCCAGCTCTTTGAGCAAGGCAGGACTAAAAACAAATATGGTTGAAATTGTTGGCTTATTGGAGTTCGGAAAAAATTTTGGCTTACCTTACAGTTAACAGATCACAACCAACAAGTCCTTGATTTCTTCAGTGTTTCGGAAAGATGCTGCCATAACTGAAGCAAATGACAAATAAAGTTACCGTATTTACTCTAATAGTATCCCCCTCCAATCATAGTCCCCCTGAAGGGAGATTGAAAAATAGTAAACACCACCACCCCCCCCTGAAAATCGGCATATATAGGCCCATTTCGCCGAACGAGGGTCAACTGCCGACCATTCTAACTGCCGACCCCCAACTGCCGACCATCCCAACTGCCGACCCCAACTGCCGACCATTCCAACTGCCGACCCCCAACTGCCGACCATCCCAACTGCCGACCAACAACTGCCGACCATTCCAACTGCCGACCCCCAACTGCCGACCAATTAACGAATTCTGTCAAAAGAAGGGTTTTCTTTTTTGGGTGAGGAAAGGCAAATGCTCAAAAGGTACTATACCTTTTTTCGATGCTGCGTAGGCGTTTGTGTAAAAATGTAAGGTTTTATACATTTCTTTAACTGACGCTGGCATATCCTTTTAGGTCAAAAAATCAAAAATGTCAAATATTTCTTTGGGCATAGGGCAGGGTTCCCCGATCTTCTTTTTTTTAAAAAGCGGCTTCAAAATTAGCGTTTGCTTTTTGTAGTAAAACATAGTCAAGTTTTCTTTGAAATATTAGAAATTTCGACGCTAGTAGCGAATACCCTCCCCCTCCCAACGATTTTCACTTTTTTACTTTAGTAAAAAGTACCCAAATTTATGTCCCAGACCCCGGAAAATGTGCGCAAACTCTTCATTAGTCACAACTTCCGTACGCTGGCCTACCCCAAGCCTAAGGGCTAAGCCTAAACTTGTTGTTTGCAAGGGTAGTTACAGCAATTTTTAAAGGTCGGATGCTTGGGGGGGTATTCGCTACTAGCGCCGAATTTTCGAAGGCGCTCACTCAAAAAAGGAGATCTGGGAACCCTGAGGCATAGGGGCATTTAAGTTACTCAGTGCCCTTTTTTTAAATTCGCGCCTTTGATGCATGTTTTTTCATATTTTTTTAACTTAGGCTTAGGCCTCAGGCTCAGGGTCGGCCAGCGTAAGCTAGCCGGGACTAAAAAATGTATTACGAACTGCAAGACAAGCGAAAATTCAAAGAAGGTGAGAATTCGAAAACGGGCGCAAAGTAACTTAAACGACGGCTGTAATTACTTCCCCCCCCAATTATTCTTTTACCCCTCCAAATCATTCATTTATCCCCCGAATCGTAAAAATGAGTATTTCTCGGTGTTTTTATTGTTTTGGTGTTGCAGGTTCAAACCCACGTAGGGGCACACTATTTTTTTTGGCTTGTTTGGCCAGTTTAGAGGTAATTTGGGTCGCTGATCCCGAATCTGGCGTCAAAAAAGTGTAATTGCCTCTAAATTGCCCAAAAAAGCCAAAAAAAATAGTGTGCCCCTACGTGGGTTTGAACCTGCAACACCAAAAAAACACCATTTTGGGTCAAAAACGCGAGCACTTACGCACTGCGCCATAGAAGCCACTTTTTCAAACCTAAATGGCTTTCCCCCTAATCAGAAACAAGGGATTTAGGGCTACATGATGATCAGAAGAAAAACATTTTACGACATAAAAACACCGAAAAATACTCCTTTTTACGATTTGCGGGGATAAAAGAATAATTTGGATGGGTAAAACAATTCGAACCCTTAAACGACTACACACCATTTCTTTGTAAAACATTTTGTAGTCCGAGAAAAATGTTTGAGCGTTTGAGTTCTCTTAAAGGGCACTGGCCCACCCTGCGCCTAAGGTTTCGCCTAAGTTACAAAATTTATAAAACTTTGCATTCGTACGCAAAATTAGTTTGCGTGATATACCACAGTTAACAAAACTAAGTTAACCTTCTGTCTTCCTATCCTTTTATTGACTTTTTATGTATTTTAATGACTTCTAAAAAAGGGGTTAGTGCAGGGATCCCATAATTTTTTTTTTAAATATGTAGATTTTTAAAAAACTAAGATTTTTCGTTTAAAGGAGCATATTTTTCCAAAAAACTAAGATTTTGGGTACAAAAAAATCAGTAGCTCTCGAATAATTTTTGAATAAATCAAAAAAAAACTAAGATTCGGGGGGCCGAAATAAATAGAATTCTTATAAATAAGTAGATATGGGATCCCTGGGTTAATGACTTTCCAGAGTCAGAATTTCATAAGAAATCTGATACAAATGTTTTCATAGAGAAATTACTTAAAAAAAAGAAGTATACTTCGACAGTTTAATAAAGCAAAAATGAGTATTTTTGAAGGGTAGGATGGCATGGAGTTGCACATCGTTCGATGTTTTTTTAACTTTTATGCTAACTCAAGTATACCTTTTCTCTGCAGGATATTCCGAAAGAGCCTATAGAAATGTGCTTTGCAGAGAAAAATTTCAGCAAATATCAATCAGACCAATCAAAGAAAAATCCAAAATCATGGATTCTAGAGAAAAAGCACTCTTTAACGTGCAACTCAACTGCAGTAGCTGTTTAACCCTGCGTTAATGATCTTCTTAAATTAATAATAGCCTGAGGATCATTTTGACACTAAACTTGTAAATAAGATATGGAAAAAAGGTTTGAAAATATGGTGTGCACCCAGTGGATTCGAACCCGTGATCTAGGCGATGAGTACATGAATGTTCCCACAAAGTATCCACAAACCGCTTCAGTTTGGATTAACTTGTTACAAAAAACCGATTCTGTGCATTAATTTTTTTTCAGTCCTCTCTACCACTGAAAACATTGTCTTTTGGTCAGACTTTGATGGCTACCAGACAATTTCTAATATTTTTAGAATTTGTCGCGCGACATTTTCTAATATTTTTCGGTAAATTCGGTTGTTTTGTCCCGAATTTACCGAAAAATATTAGAAAATGTCGCGCGACAAATTCTAAAAATATTAGAAATTGTCTGGTAGCCGACTTTGATAATTGGTCGGCAGTTGGGGTCGGCAGTTGGAATGGTCGGCAGTTGGGGGTCGGCAGTTGGAGGTCGGCAGTTGGGGTCGGCAGTTGGTCGGCAGTTGGGGTCGGCAGTTGGGATGGTCGGCAGTTGGGGGTCGGCAGTTTCGGCAGTTGTCTCCCTCTAATTGTAGCCTCCTCCCTCAAAAGAGGGTGGTTGAAAATTAGTAGCCCCGGCCGGGGCTGCTATTAGAGTGTATACGGTACTCCAGAAACTGGTGTTTCTGTCTTCCATACCTTGAGTGTGGTGGCCAAATTTCTTGTAGTAGTTGTAGACATTGACAACACTCTAAAAAGTCATAAATATGCATTATGAATTGGTATTTGGAGAAGTCTACCTTGACACCGGGATCAGTTTGGCGATCGTAGTTATTGGTGCCTGAAAATGTTTTAGCGTAAAAAGTTATGACTGCTCGGTTATCCCTGGTTAATCTGTCACTTATGTATAGCGAATTGGTAAGTTCGGCTGTGGGAGATAAAACATGTAGATTTTATTAGAGTATATCGGCAAGTGGACATTGTCGAATATTGATCGAACTAGGGATAACAGGCGCCTATCGGAGCCTCTATCCCATTTTGAAATTTTTTAAAATATCAATCAATCACATACCCCGCTGATAACCCCTTCCTGTTTAACTTCCCCTCCCTCCTGGCTTCTCCTACTGGCTTTCCTCTTCCTGGTTAGCACCACCCTCTCGCCCTCTTGCCTACAATCTTTCCGCCCACCCTCTTTCTCAAGTACTTTCCTAGTGGTAAGAGGCTTTCCACGTGGTTCGGGCATGATCGAGGTGGTTTATACGCCACCCTGGTGGTGGAGGTATTTTCCTGACGGTTGGGGAGTATCCAAGTAACCCGGACAAGGATCCAATTAGAATTTTGGATGATAGGGTTTTTATTTTATGTACTATTCAGACCTTTTTATCTAGCAACTCATGTTTGCTTATATTTCCAAGCGCAACAGAAATTTTGTCAAGAATCTTTTTTGCGCTTCTGACTGTTCGTGAAGTCAAGTGATTACAGTAATTATAGTAATGTAAAAGAAGTCCCGCGGCTTTTTGTAGTAGCTTTCATTAGTTTTTTTCTAGTTCTCAGTAGGGTCACGCGCGGTCGGTTAACCGAAAACCGGGTTTTTTAGGAAATAAACCGAAACCGAAAACCGGGTCTGCCAAACCGGCAAAAACCGAAATCCGGGTCACCAAACCGCCGGTTTTATTCGGTTTATTTACCGAGAAATAAAAATAGCTGATATATTTTCGACTAATTTTGTTTTGACATGAATAATAAAGAACATTTCGGTCATCTTAAAAACGAGCATTATTTCTTGCTGATTCGCGGCAAAACGCATGCCTAAATGGTTTCGATCAGTTGCTTTTTCACACTGAAATTCTCTGTTGATTAACTTAGTTTCGCGGCAAAACGCATGCCTCAATGGTTTTGATCAGTTGCTTTTTCACACTGAAATTCTCTGTTGATTAACTTAGTTTTGTTTCAGGATATGTCCGTGGCAAAAATATGGACATTTTTTTGTGTCGTGGCAATCAATGGAGAAGAGAAGCGTCAGTGTCGGAAGTGCAATGCCTCCCTATCTGCTCCAAAAGATTCTTCGACGTCGCATATGATCAATGATCTGAATACCAAGGGACATGAAGCGGAATTGAAGCAATACGAATCGGCCTCTGAAGTTTTCATTGATGAAAGTCTTATAGTTTTCAAATTCATCCAGAAAGAAAAGGTCGTTCTCAAGCAACGTGAACTGGATGAGCAGCTTGTCAGAATAATCTATTCCAGCGACTTGGGTGAGCACCGAAAGAACTTTTTCAATCGCGAGGCTTCTTTACGCCAATACTCTTCGAAATCGGTAGGATTTTGGTTGTGATTCATAATAATTTCAAGAATTGTGATTTTTTAGTCTTACAAGCAAACCTCACGATCTTGTTTTTCACTCGCCGATTAGAATTTGGTCTCAGTATGCGACTTTAAATCAAATCTGTCGACATCTCAAGCCCATAGTCCAAAAATTTGTCATAAAAAGGCTCGTAAAGTATTAAAAAACCACAGGGGGACCAAGGTATTTTTGAATTTAAATGGGGGCTTTACACACGTATTGCCTAGGTCACAGGTTTGAATACCACTGGGTGCACACCCGTTTTTGCCGACTTCAATTTACAAGTTTGGTTTCTAAATGATATTCAGGCTAATAGATATCTAAAAAGTTTATTAGCAAAAGGTAAACTTTAAGAATTGAAGTAAAAAAACTCGTATACACCCAGTGGTATTCGAACCTGTGACCTAGGCTTAAATTAAATAAATTAGGAGCTCAACACTCCCTCGAGACTTTGAAAACTTTCCTTATAACTTTTTTAGGACTTGTAAATCATACCTGTGTTTTTGCAGTACCAGTCAAAGATTCTGCCTACAAATGGAGAAACCAGAGTGACATTGGCTTGAGCACAAGCAATTGCCTGGTGATAGTTGAAGAGCAGGGTCATGTTGCAGTGGACACCGTGTTTGGACTCCAGTTCTCTGAACAAATCGAACATACACTAGACATTTATCAGAGAAAAAGTTAGCTGAAGCCACCTGGCGGCTTGGACACCCTCCCAAGTAGATGCAAGTTTGATCAGAATTCTGTCCTTGGAAATACCTTCCTCCTCGTACAGCTTGATCAAGGCCAGTCCTGAAGTTGATGATTAGAAGCAGTTTTCACATGATTTTGAAAAATAACCTTTCTGGATGGACGCCTGGGTGTCAAAAGACAGCCTGGCATCAACTTCTGTGGAAACACGTCTAAAATTTCAAAACATATTTACCCCAAATTATTTTGCCAGCCAAAACCCTAATTTTACCCAGGAATAATCTGTAGGATTGCTTTGCCGAACAGAACAAAAAGTTTGTCGAGAGCTGTAAACGCAAAAAATATTAGAGATTAATTTCGGGATGTTCAGACAAATAGGAAACCAACCAAGAGCTCGAACTGAAGAAAATATATAGCTAGTCAGATTAGTAAAAATAGTAAAGGCTACCTTCCCCCCTAGGCTTTCCTGCAGCTTGCTTCTTGGCATAGGTGATGGCTTCGGTTATGAGTGATTTGTAATTGTCATTCTTGGCGGCGGCCAAAATAAGTGAGGGGTTGGTAGTGGCATCTGTTGGTTGGAATTCCTTGATGGCTGAAGATAGGAAAAAGTAAATTTACAGCATGAAATTAGTTATTTGGGGAGATTTTTCATGAGGTAAGTTGAGCGTCCTTCCATGAATAAGAAATCGAAAACAAGGAAGGTGTCTCGTAGCATGAGTAGTTCAGCGACAAGTAGTAGAAGACGGTGAAAAATGAGTTGGGTTCGACCTCCACCCGGGTCATGGTTTTTTCTTGATTTCTACTTTTGTACAGTCAACTCTCGATACAGTGTAGGCTGGGGACCAGGGAAAATCTACACTATATCGAGGGTTACACTATATCGAGGGTACACTGTAAGCCAGTTTGGCTTCGAGCTGACTAAATGAGGTTGAAAAAATATACACTATATCGAGATCTACACTATATCGAGGGTACACTGTATCGAGAGTTGACTGTATACCTAGAAAGTCTCCTGTATCAGCAACAACAATGGAATGCTTCTTAATTTGATCCAAAACTGACATTGTGAATAGATCTAAATTGGATTATGCTGTAGCTTTTTTGGAAAATAGTTGGAACCGCAAAAATAATTTTGAGAATTACAGTAAAACACGAGAGAAGTCTCTAAGGTGATGGAAAATAAAAGAGTGGGGTGAGTTTACACAATCGTTTCTGATAAAAAAAATTGATACAATGCTTGTTATCTGACAACAGTTTGTCTTTTTTACTTCTTTCATAACCACTACATCGATAAGACGAAAAACAAACACAGAAACATCAAAGAACAAATAGGCGATTAGAGAAAAACGTGGTTCACAGCTTTCAGTCTTCAAATTTAAACTTGTCCAACACAGAAGAGAAATTTTGCATATTGCACTTCAAAAATATTATTTTCGCCAAAATTTTGACTAGCCAGGGAACCTTCAGAAGTGTTTTTTTTAAAGGACTTGATTGACAGATTTTTTTTGAAGATTCTTGTAGAGCACCCCGAAGTTATATAACAAGGTGCTGCTGATACCTCCAGGTCTTTTGTAAAATTGCGGAGACCGGGGTACCCACAGTTGCCGAAAAACCATGATAAAGTTTTTTTTGAAAAAAAAAAGTTTTGAAAAAAAACGGGTATCATGGTTTTTAGCACACTTTTGAATCTGTCTATTTTTATGGGTATTTTGACGTAAATACCCTAAATATAGTCTTTTCGCGCCCTATGAGTCTTTTCGCGCCCTATGACAAATGGCGCCCGCCCTTTTCGCGCCCGATTTTCTGTCTTGGAAAGAACTCCTATCATTTAAAAGCTTTTCCTGTATTCTCACCTCGATTCTACTGGATGATCGATGCACCAACCAAATCAAGTGGTCATTTATTTGGTGTGAATTTTTTCTATGTTTCTCATTTTGCGCCTAGGACAAATTGCACTCACCCAAAGTTTTTTTAATGATAGTCATACCCTTGTTTTTATCGGGATATCAAGCCTCACAGTGGATAGGAGAACCACCTGGTACCTCTCCTGAATCGCTTAGTCGCCTTTAGCATCCAAAATTCGGATTTAGCTGAAAGTACAGAGTACGGCAAGAAATTCGGCCGATTTCAAACCGTCATAAGTTTTTGTTCTGACGCGATGTCGAAAAATGGTTTTTCGCATTCGGCTTCTCTTGCTCTTTGAATTCATTTGGTATATAACGTCAAAAACACGATTTTCGCTTGGTCCCCCTGTGGTTTTGGTCTTGGTCTGTGGATGGGTACTGAATGGGCAAGGTCCAAACCAACGAGGGACGAAGCGAAAATCGTGTTTTTGACGTTATATACCAAATGAATTTGGGGAGCGAGAGAAGTCTAATGCAAAAAACACATTTCTGAGTAAGTTTTCTACCCGTAGGGTATTCAGTTGATGCCCAAGTAAGCAAATGCTCAGCCTTAAAAATCTTTACTGGTTTTTCACTTTATTGTTAGTAAAATGGGTATAACATGCAACAACACACAAATACAACTTCATGGACATGCTCAACTTTCCATTTTCTTTAATAGTTTTCCAGTCTGTAGCTCTGAAGGCATCCGTTTGCGCTATTCATCCATATCCTCCTGTTTGCACGTTGGACGGACTCCACGCGAGGCACTTTCAGCAAATTGACAAATGAATACACCATAGTCGCAGCCGTTACTTTAAATATTTTAGCCAAAATAAGATTGATAAAAAATATTTAGATTTGCCTTGTCACTAAGACCAAGCCAATTTATAGGATCTAGCTCCGAACGACTTTTTGCCACTGCCTCATTTTGTAAATATTCTCTACAAAAATATTACTTTGACTAAAAGCAAAAAGCTGGAGGAGTATTCTTACTTGATTTTGACAAGGCAGTCACTTTCATGGCCATGCAGCGAATCGTAGTAAAGCAATCTTTGCTGGTTTATCCTGACTAGTGTTGGAGGCTAGGGGTGCGGGCGGTTTTGCGGTGCGGTTTTTTTTCAGAAATTGCAGTTTAACCGCGGTTTTGCGGTTTTTTTTTGGTTTATGTTTTTTATTGACGAAAAGTGTGCCACATTAAGATACGTATAGCAAAAACACTCCAAATATTCTTTATATGCACCAATCAGATAATTGAAAGAACGAAAAAATTCAACATGAGAAGTTAACACCAAGTAGAAAAATCCAATTCGGTGAAATCCTCGGGTCCGCGACAATTCGCCTCCGGGACAATTCGCCTCCGGGACAATTCGCCTCCGGGCCGATTCGCCTCCCGGGACAATTCGCCTCCAGGGACAATTCGCCTCCAGGACAATTCGCCTCCGGGCCGATTCGCCTCCCGGGACAATTCGCCTCCGGTACAAAAAAAGTAGTAGAAGTAATCTTTGAAAAGTCACAGTCAACATACCACATTCAAACCCTTATTTTCGACGTGAAATTGTGTGGTAAATCCTGTTTGATAGGACCGAAACTGATTTCACCCAGCCGAACCCAAAAACCCAGGGTAGGTACCAGGGCTGGAACGGAAGACAAAAAAAGTCGGAACAAAAATCGGAACCGGAAGTAGAAAATTCTCAAAACCGGAAGTCGGAAATCGGAAGAAAAAAACTGCCGGAAATCGGAAATCGGAAGACGGAAATCGGAAGAAATTCAAAAATTTCCTAGTGCCAAAATTTAATGTTGTACACATGCATCGGTTCGTACTCATTTGGGCGCCCTCATTTGGGCGCCATTATTATATAGTGAATTTCAACCTCAACAGTGATATTTACCTCCAGCCTCAGTGTTACAGATCCCCATTCAATGGTCCACTTTCAATCCAAATCTAGGGTTGAGTACCACCTGGACAGGTTGATATCCAGGTAACTTCAGAGTAGGGGTTTATTTTGAGTAGGGGTTTTTCACCCAAATGTCCTGAACGGTCAAACGTTCGTCTTTTTATATTTAAATTACGGTAAAAAATGAAATGTGCACCCAGGTGGATTCGAACCAGCAACCTCGGCGGTGGATGTCCAAGTGGTCGTCTACTTGGATCAAAAAATTTTCACGTTTGTGGATTCCAAGATTATTTTTCTGAACTAATTCGAGCATGCTGAAGATGGTTGGACAGTGGTAAAATCACGTTTTATCGAGAAATTTTTGAGTTATTGCTAATTCTTGATTTATCAAAATCAATCGTTAGCAATAACTCGAAAATTTCTCGATAAAAGCGTGATTTTACCATTGTCAAACCATCTTAAGAAAAATTGTTTCGAAACCCGAAAAAGCATTTAAAAAAATTTGATCCGAGTGGACGACCACTTGGTCTAAATTGGGGTGGGTTGCTGCGGAGCTTCATATACACGTCAGCGAGGTTGCTGGTTCGAGTCAATCTGAGTGTAAACTTTATTTTTCATCTCCATTTTAACTAGCTAAATGAGTTCTAAGTATATAGTCGCAAGTTAAGTCGTTTATCGTTCATGATTTAAGTAATAAAGTAACACTTCACACCGAGGATCGGGGGAGAGGGAGATAATTTTGACACCGGTGTCAAAATTATTCAAATAGATACTTTTTTAAGTCACGTACCTACCTCGGCACGAGCTTTTTTTTAGTAAAGTTGCTGTTTGGGTATCATTAAACCATGTTAAACGCTTGGTTTTGGGTACAATACAATGGCTTTAAATTTTTTTGACAAAATCTAAAATTTTTGGATTGTGGAGCTGGATACTCTTTTTAGGCAGGTACCCGATGGTTCACATGCTACCTCGGAAGTTAGCATAGCCTTTTCAGACTATTTAAATAATTTTAAAATCACTATATAGTAATGGCGCCCAAATGAGGTCGCCCAAACAAGGGCGCCAAATGAGTTTCACCCAAATGAGTGTGTACGCTCCGCAAAGCTGTAACTTCCATTTCCTTGCAAGACATTTCTGCAAAAAATACTTCGAAAATATTTTTCAAGTGAACTATTCTCTTCCGAAATTTCCGAAATTCGCCCTATTTTTTCGGAAATCGGAAAACGGAAGAGAAAAAGTGCCGGAAATCGGAAATCGGAAGACGGAAATCGGAATTCCGTTCCACCCTGGTAGGTACCTTCTGGTCAGGTGTATGTTCACGTGGACGGCCTGAAAAATTGTAATATTTTCGTCTTGTAAAGAACTTTGTCAGTTTATCTAAATGTTTTTCTATGATCCAACTTTAGTTCTCATGGATAATCCATGCACTAACTAAACCATGTGGTCGTCCACTTGGATCGAAAGAAAGGCAGCTAAAGTTGGTTATAGCCTGATAAATTTTGAAGTCAAATAATTGTTGTCTCTATTATCTGAGCAGGGTGAGAATGCCTTTATGAACAGGGAGCAATTGTCCATGTTATACAGGTTTCCGGTGAATACGTGGTATAAAATTCAATTTAAAAAAGAGATGCAACACCAAACACACGACGTGGGTTTCCACTTGGTTCATATGAGTGTCCATTTGGTCAAATGTTTGTCAGTTTATCTAAACCATCTAAACCTGAGATATTTTATATAACTAGCTGTTTTGATGAACGTATCTAAAAGAGTAACTTTAGTGGCTGAAATTTTTTTGACTAGCTGGAGACCTCCATGATCCAAGTGGACCATCTAAATGAACCATGTGGACAACAACATGAGAAAATTAGGGCGATCCGGTGATGGATTGACAGAAAAGTTCAAAAAATGATTCGAATACAACTACAACATTACCTTAACTGCAAAAATAAAAACTAAGAATAAGCTTATTGCTCGTGGAGTGAACTCACAGACTGAGAAGGAAATAAAAAATGTAACTGGAGGCGAATTGTCCCGGGAGGCGAATTGTCCCGGAGGCGAATTGTCCTGGAGGCGAATTGTCCTGGAGGCGAATTGTCCCGGGAGGCGAATCGGCCCGGAGGCGAATTGTCCTGGAGGCGAATTGTCCGTGTCCCGAAATCCTCAATAGGACTATACCAGTACTTTTCGGTAGTATCCTGGAACTGACGTTTTTTCCCAATTTTAATTTACATACTCATTTGCAACCTTACACTCAAAATGTAGCCCTGCTTCTTGCCGTCATTTTCAGCATACGGTTGTATAAAATCATGTGAATTGAAATCGCGAAAAATCTCAGTTCCTAGTTCCTAGTACGCATCAATTTGGCTGGTTCCTTTAACTTTGGGAGTCATTGCCGAAAATCGCAAAATTGAGGCAATTGATGACAACAAATCAGTGCTGGAAATAGTTGCACTCGATTGCTCGATGATTTTTGGACCTAAGAGTCAAAAAACTTACTGAAAAAGTAAATTAAAACACCCCCAGAGAGACTTGAACTTTCGACAAAAGGCAATGCGTATATAAAGTTCCCCCCCCCCTTTAACTGAATTGACACCATTCTTAAAAATTTTCTTGTAGAACTTAGTACTGAAGACGAGCACCTTAGCAAAAAAACTGATGTAATTCAAAGAAATCTCTAAAGTACTAACCTTTGGCAAGTTACAGTCAGACATTGAGCGATGCCTGATAAGCTCCAGATAAAAGTTAACGAGGTTATCATTGATCCAACGGTCAGGCTGTAGTCTGCTCATGTCTTCTATGGTCAAAGTTATTCTGAAGCGGCTCGTAATCAATTTCTCATGAGTTGGTTAGTGACTTGCTCACTCGCAAGCTACTTTTCTAATTGATTGAGATGATTAATTTTTTTCTTGTAGTATTGGAAGTATACCCGCATAATTGTTCGTTCTGTTCTCGCCATTCTCGATTCTTTCAACGAGATTCCACGGGTCTATTGGAAAACGGGCTGTCTTGCGAATACCATCTGGCTGCATCAACCCTAAAACTGAAATATTGACCAATAACACAAGAAACAAATAAATTACCAAGGTAGTATTTTTCAAACTAATCCAGAATCGGGCTTAAACATACAGGAAGATTTTTTCTAAGAGATACGAAGCATACATTGAGTCGCAAGATTGGCACACATGATAAAGCCACAATTTTACAACATTTAAGACTACGGTTAATTTTGTAATAAATTTGGTAAACTGACTTCATGAGCGAACTGCGCATCAATGTGGTACTGTGCAGAAAGTCCTCCTTGCTCAAGATGCTTGTACATATTAGAACACGGATGCCAATAGCAGCCATCAATAAAAACCTCCTCCCATTCTCCACGTGCAGCATTTTGAATAGCCAATTCATAATCGCAAAAAAATCCTTAAAAATTGAGCTGAGGAAACACTTCATGTAGCATTTTGAAGAACATTCGGTAACTCACAGCTGTTTTGTTTGGAAGTAAAGCGTTTGCGATAGAGAACACAAAGTCATTTATTTTTGTGAGGACTACGAACACTTACATCAAAGAATTCTAATGTTCCAACATGACGTTAAAAATGAAAATCTGTTCGAACAATGGCGGTGCAAGGGAATGGGACATTTCACCGCGGCGACATTTCACCGCCTACGACATTTCACCGCCGCGACATTTCACCGCGAGACATTTCACCGCCTACGACATTTCACTACCGGACATTTCACCGCCTGCGACATTTCACCGCCGTTGTGAAAATTACTTATCCTAGCCCCTTATAAGCTCTGAGAAACATTTTTTTCTGTTTTATAATAATTTTTTCAGTCAGAAATTTGTAAATGGATGACATGCAGAAGACCGTACGCTACTTTATCAAACAGAGGCTCAAAAAAGTACGTACATGAAGGAAGGATGTACGTCAAGAATCGCAATCTCATTATTGTAGCGAACGGGAGAAATATTGGCAAATGTTCGAAATAAAGTTAGAATCTCCGGAATTCAAGACGAGCTGCCCAAAGTCAAAGCTAGAAAGCGAGGTATCCAAAGAGCCAGAACAGATTCCGAAGACTGCAAGCCTCCTGCTATTTCTACTTTCTTGGAGGTATTTCACATGTAAATGGTATTTATTATCGAAATTCTCTGCTACAGGTCTTCGTGGTTCTTGCCAAGAGAAATGAATACGTGTTTCCTATTGCAACTGCTTTGCTTCCAAATAAAAGAGCCATCACATATAGGATATTCTTTCAAATGCTGCATCAAGTGTTTCCTCAGCTTAACCCTCAAGGAATCTCTTGTGACTATGAGTTAGTCATTCAGAATGCAGCACGTGGAGAATGGGAAGACGTTTCGATTGATGGTTGTTATTGGCACCTCTGCTCTAACCTATATAAGCATCTTGAAAAAGAAGGTCTTTCTGTTCGGTATGATAGCGATGTCCAGTTTTCTCACGAGGTACGTCATTAAAACTTTAACAGTAAGTTATCACCTAATTTCAGTGTCGCAAAATTGTAGCGTTAGCATGTGTTCCCATTTTGCACCTTGATGAGTGCTTTGCATCACTGAAAAAGAATCTTCCAGTCTCTTTGAGTTCAATTCTTGATTGTTTCGAGAACTACTATCTTGGTAATCACTATCTCTTTTGTGATATGTTTTTTCTTTGAATTTAGGTCCGATGCAACCGAATGGAATTCGTAGATTGACTTGACCAAGAAGGACCTCAACAGACTTAAGCCAGGTTGTTGGATCAATGACAATCTCGTCAACTTTTATTTGGAGCTCATAAAACACCGTTCGATATTAGATTCCTATCTACCAAAGGTTATTTTCTGCAGTTATTGTGAAATTCATGAAATTTTGAGCAGGTGACCGTCTACTAAATTCTATCAAAAGCTCTCAAGAAACCGGTCATCTTCTGTGAAAGGATGGAATGAGAAAGAAGATATTTTTGCGTGTGACGTTTTATTGATTCCTATCCACAGAGCGGATCATTGGGCACTTGTGGTATATATTTTTTGTCGATTTTAAGCCTGCGTAAAACATTTTTCTCAGGTAGTCAGGATGAAAAAGGAAAAGCTGCTATATTACGACTCATTGCATGGCGATGGTAGCAGTTGTCTCACGCTGATCAAGTAAAAGTCTTAGAATTTTGTTTGGAATCGTTCTCTATTTTTTGTAGAGAGTATTTGCAAGTCGAGGCTTCGATGTATCAGAATTCAACACTGGATCCGATAAACTGGCTTGGTCTGAACGACAAGGTATTTAAGGTATTTCAAAAATGATACTGGCTATGTTCGTTGCAGAGTGTGCCACGGCAGACAAATGGTTGTGATTGCAGTGTCTTCGTCTGCCAATTTGCTGAGAGCGCTTCCCTTGAGATTCGCCCTTCATTCCAGCAGGAGGATATGGAACACATTCGGAAGGAAATGTTTCAAGAATTACAAGTTGGAAAGCTGTCAAGAAAAAAGGAAATTAGTTAAATCTATTAGTGTTTTTGCTATTACTCTCATTACAATTAATAAAGAAATTGTCATTCGAAGGTCTTGTTGAAAGGTCCAAGGTGGGTGAGGTGTGGAATGTGTCATAGATAAAAGAGGTCTTGTAACGTTGATCAATAGGTCATTGTTATCGTAATACTCGTATTGAGCACAAAAATTGTTTTTATTTTTGACTAAAATTGATACTTGTTGATTCGTTTGATACCAGTTGATCCGGACAGATAACCATATAGGATGGAACCCTGGACGGGAATGGAACCCTTTAATACAGCATAAATGGTGGTTCATTATAGCGGCGGTGAAATGTCGCAGGCGGTGAAATGTCGCAGGCGGTGAAATGTCCCGCGGTGAAATGTCGCGACGGTGAAATGCCGTAGGCGGTGAAATGTCGCCGCGGTGAAGTGTCGTATACCGCGGTGCAATCTTGAATGTCCCATCGACTAATATTTTTTCGACCATTCCCATCCACTGAATGTAGCATTTTCGTCCGAAGATAAAAACTCTTCCTCTTACGGTTTTGTCAACACCTGAATCTGCTATCAGCCATTCATCTGGTTCACGTCCATGGATAGCATCATAAAAACGATATGACTGGGGAACGATGATGCTCTAAATCAGACAGGGTTTCCAAAACGATGCATGAAAAGAGTACCTCTAAAGTTTTCGGAACAGGAGGCGGCTCGCAATCATCTCAATCTGTTCTGACCCGCCTAATTCCCTTTTTTCTGATTTTAACTTGTGCCATAGCATCTTGGACTCCTAAAGTTTTTGCCTGATTACGGACTTGTGCTAAGATCTCCCTGTTCGCTGTGATACGATTTGTACAGGGTGTCTCAAAAAAAATCCCTACACTTCAAGGGCACCGTATGACCATTTTTTTTATTTCACTTTTTCTTGAACGATATGTCATTTTGTAGCCCTGGAAATTCTCTATCAAATGGTATAAAAACATTTCATTACTGAAAATTTTTTTGGATAAATTGACAGGACAAAATTAAAAATCTCGATTTCAAATCCGGGAATTTCCAGTTTTTGTTGAAATAAATAATTTGCAACTTATTTAGAAGCTGGTTGTTAATATCAATTTTTTTCGCAGAAATGTTTTGAACACATAATTTTGTAGCTCTCTCTTTTCTCTTTCGATTAGTACATGAAACTTTTTCGAATTTCATTCGAAAAGTGACCATTTGGCTCTTAACACATTTTGGGTCATATTAGAAGTTGTCAGGCATTTGTAAAACTTGGGTTTTTCATTCTGAGTTTTTTTTAAGACCATATATCAACACTCAGATTCAAATAGTTTTTTCTGTAAAGTGAGTTTTGTAGCTCTTGACACGCGCTACACGATGGTGTTTACAGCTTTCGAAATTTATTTATTTTTTTGACCATTAAATTCCTTAACAAAAACTGGAAATTCCCAGATTTTAAATCGAGATTTTTAATTTTGTCCTGTCACGTTATCCAAAAAATTTTTTCAGTTACAAAATGTTTTTGAACCATTTGATAGAGAATTTCCATGACTACAAAATGACATATCGTTCAAGAAAAAGTGAAATGAAAAAACGGTCGTACGGTGTCCTTGAAGTGTAGGGTTTTTTTGGGACACCCTGTACAAAAACTGGCAATAAAATAACTACCATTGTGGTAGTCGTAGCTAGGTGTTTCTCTTCATTCCTAATAGCAGTGACGGCGATGTGAGAAGGATTCGATTCACATCTGTGATTTATTACCATTCTGAAATATATTGATAACAAGTCAATAAAAAAACTCATAATTACTTGATAAACTGCCCTCCTTCACTAAACCATGCTCTTCCGTTGCAGCCAATTACTCTCTGATCACACTCTGCTAAGACTTTTCCTTTGTTGATACCTTTCAGATCATGGTGCTTTGTGTACATTCTTCCCTGGTGTTGTACTTCTTTTTTCTTCTGTTTGAAAGGGCAGCATAAGGCTTGGCTAGTAGAGCTTCCATTTGTAACAATTTCTGATAAAATGAATATAGGAGTGAGCTAATCAAAAGGGGCAAAGCTTTTCCTTGCTGTAAAAAGACTTCTTTTTGCACTCAAAGAACTTTTTTTGCTGCTAATTTTTTTCGCTGCAAAAAGACTTTTTTTGCTCCCAAATGACTTTTTTTTGCTGCTAATTTTGTTTGCTGCAAAAAGACTTCTTTTTGCTGCAAAAATACTTTTTTTTTGCTGCAAAAAGACTTTTTTTGCTGCTAAAATACTTTTTTTGCTGCTAGAATACCTTTTTGCTGCAAATATTGTTTTGCTTCACATGCCTTCTTCGCAGCATTTTTCACTAGAAATATCAATTATTATACGTATTTTGCAGACAATTCGTCCACGGTCAATGTGTAAGGAGGGAGATTTGCGAAGGCAAATCTCCGTACCGTCGATTTGTCCTGAGAGGAGTGACCGTCTAGCAGAAGTTAAAGGGGGCGAATACTGTTTGAAATCGTAAAGCGATTTCAAACAGGATTTGTCTTCTACCGAAAGAATGTTGACCCGTCGGCAAAAATTTTAGTTTCCTCGTTCTTAAGCTGAACCAAAAAGCGCTCAAATGAATTCGTCAATTCAATGTGCTATGGGAAACGAAGCTATGCCGAAGCAAATGGTGCCTAGGCCAATTTTGGAAATCCGAGACGGGCTCGCGATCGCTATGGAGGAAGCAAACCTGCAAGGGACTGAGGAAATGGCCAGTGCCCAGTGGGATGCGCTCTCGGAGAAGATCAAGGAAATGGCCGACTCGCTGGAGAAGCAACACGTCGATGATCCCGGTGAGCAGGTTAGTACCCTTTTCTCGTTTACCAAAGTTGAGAAGTTGGCTGGTAGTACCCGAGGCACGCAAGGGTTCGTCAACCTGGAAGTGCCATTGGGTCGTGTGGGAAGAAACGAAAAGGGTTTGTGTGGGGTGAGTGTGGACCGTCGACAGAGGGGTGTGTGTGGTGACCGTCTAGCAGGTGTGAATGGAACCGAAACGTTGGGTGTGAAGGGGTGTGTTGACCGAAAGGGATTGAAGTGCGAAAGGACCGAACCCAGTGACCCGTCGATGGAAGTGCAAGCCGAAGTGGACCAGAAGCAAGCGGAAGACTCCATAGCCAAGCTGCAGCTCCGTGGTATTGCCGAAGCCAAAGCTCCTCCTGTGATGGTCAAGTCAGCTCCGCTCCCTGTCATCTGTGACTCGCCTGCCGATCTCTGTGGCCCAGCAGCACGCTCCCAATCAAACTGCGCAACGGATGCTAGAAACAAAGCGAATGGACCCTCGTCTCCGCGACTGGACCGGACTCAAGTGGAAGTGACCGCCGACCCGTCTCTCTCTCTGCAGCAGCTCTACCGAAGAAGTCAAACGGAAATGACCCGTCTGAAGCGAAGCTGGTTCGAAGCGACCCTCTACATGGATGAAGCCGATCACTGCCTGCGCCGTGGACTCAAAGAAGTGAATGGAGCCAGAAAGCAGCTGAATCGCCTAGAACCTATTGTAATGTCTTCACCGCTTGTTTTGTCTTCTGGTAGTCTTGTTGGTAGTTGTGGGAATAAAATAGGTGTGGTCACTCCTCTTGTCCCGGTGCCAGTTAAATGTTTGTTTTTTACTAATGCGTCTACGGTTAATTCGTGCACTCGTCAATTCGTTCACACGTCAATTCGTCTACAGGTCAAACAATCACACTTTCGAAAGGATAACACCACTTGTAGCTAATTACGAACAGATCAAAGAAAAATCTGAATTTTTTTTCACGATTCGATAAGTCGAGGACCTCCACTTGGAGCGTGTGTATACAGTCAACTCCCGATAATCCGTCACTCTCGATAATCCGTCACCTTCGTGACACTTTGTTTGGTTTTGCCTTAAATAAATAAGGCTAATCCGTCACTCTTGATTATCCGTCACCCCACGGCCGTCACCCCAAGGGGTGACGGATTATCGAGAGTTGACTGTATCTCCAAAGGTGCATAGGCGTTTAGCTACTTTTGTGATAAATGTCACTGAAATGGCCAAACGCACCAACACCTCTCCAAATCTCCAAAAATTTTAAAAGATGTTTTTTTTAATTTTGCAATAGAGTCTGTTACCTCAATTTTTCGGAATTTTTTCTCTCGATCCTAGATGGGTATGTCCAAGTAGCGTCAAATTCCCTTATTGACTTCTGCAAAATTACAAAAAACGTCTTTTAATTAGAAATTGAAGTGTTGTGTTAGTTAAATACGGGGAAATCTGTTTTTGTGTAAAATTTATGTAATACAAGCCACTAGCCTGAACTTGTCAAGAAACTTGGCAAAAGATTGGTTTCGGTATAGGATAGAATTCGGTTTACTAGCCCAGCTGAGAACCGAGATCTAACAAAGCGGTAAAACCAAACCCTAGATCATGCCTGTCCACCGGCTCCTGTTTTCTTCTGTTCATGGTCTAAAAACTTGTAAATCATTTTCCTTACTTATTTTACTTTCTTTCCAGATTGCGACGAAAATGCACAAGAATTATCAGCCGGAAGATATCAGCAGCATAGAATCATGCAGTGGCCAAACCGACTATTATAGCGAGCAGCCAGATTATCCAATTTCAGCAATAATCCGAAATAGTAAGCACTATGATATTACTGTCCACACCCAACTGTGTTTTATTTAGTGATGTTTCCTATGGTCATTATTTTGAAATTTGGACAGTGCCATGTGACTCCTATACAATCTTAGTATTTTTCAGGAGATTCTGACGAACCACTAGAATGTTGCCGCAAATTTATGCTAGAACTGGTAAAATCTTTTTGCCTCTTAGTTTTTTCAGTCTCTTGACCTACCGTATTCTCTCTATTAGTTCCACATGTGGGATTATTTTTCAATCGTCCGAAAATCGGAAAAATTAGGGGTCGATCTCGAGATTTTTGGTGAAATTCAAAATCTAAAGAGCCGAATCAGTAGACCTCGTGGGAGTAAAGAAAATGCAATAAACAGCTTTGTTAAATTTTTTTCTCTGAGCTGAGATACAGGTCTTCAAAGTTGAAGTGTGGGTTTAATAGAGAGTGTGGAACTAATAGAGAGAATACGGTAGTACTTTCCAGGTCCATCAACAAATGAGAAAGCTTATTTTGAATGCTGAAGATGTCGCACGAGCCAGGAAGTGTATTGTATTTTTAGTTGTTTGTTTGCTCACTCCTTATAGTTTTTAGTCAAAGCACCATTGGCTATGTGGAAATCTTGTTTGCTTTTAGACGTCATCCAGTATTCATCAAAAGGCTGATCCAGTACATGAGGGTATGCAGACTTTGTTCAAATATTTGTTTGAGCACTTTTTCGTTTGCAGTTGAATGACTCATTTTCCAGTTTGGCATATTCTTTAAGTGATGCAGCACCTGAATGCAAGTTGGACGTTGGCTCAAATGCGTCGGATGAAAGGAATCAAAGGCGGGTTTATGGTTTCACTATTTAGCCTCGTGCAATCATTAGAAGCTCGAAATTTATGGTTGTAAAGTTCATTATTTCGAAAGTCAAGCTTTAGGACTACAGTCGACGCTCGATATAACCTTCCTCAAGGGACCGGCCAAAATGGGGCGTTATAACGAGCGGACCTTATATCGAGCGTCGTTTTATCGGGCACACACTGTAGTCTGGCTAAAATACGAATGTTTTCGGGACGTTACATCGAGCGTCGTAGGAACCGGGCACTTCTGTCCCGACAGATCTGTCCCGGACACTTCTGTCCCATTTCCAAATTTACTTTTAATTTGCATATTATCCGAAATTTAAGTTGGAAACCTGCGCAAAATCTGAGGAATAATTAACCGAGAATACCTATTGAAAAGCAGCCAGAGTGGGGCACATAGGGGAAAGCTGAGCAGGTGGTGTTACCCAGGATGAGGTATTTAGGTGGTGGCATCCAGGAGAGAGTACACAACAAGGGTTACCTAGGTGGTGGCGTCCAGGATGAGGTAACTACGTGGTGATTTTTAGGAAAGGGCTTCCAGTTGGGGGTACCCAGGGAAGAATATTCAGGAGGGGGTACTCAAGAGGTAGGTAATGAGGTGGTAGTACGCAAGGAGTGGTCCTCATGACGTGGTACCCAGATGAGGTATACTCCGGAGAGGGTACCTAATTGTATATTATCCAGGTGGATGAGAACTAGAATGAGTATTCGGGCGAGGGTACCCAGGTGATTGTACTCAGATAGTGGTACTTATGTAGTGATACCTAGATAGTGGTGGAAAGAAAAACTTTTATATTACCTTAAAGTCGGGATATAGTGTGTGAAGATGTCGCGGCTGGCGCTTTTCTAGTTTGTTATTGTAACGTTGTTGTACTCACAATAAAAAAATCTTCGGTTGATTATTCATTAGATTTCGCGCAGCTTTCAAACCTTAATTTCGGACAATATGCAAATTATAAGTAAATTTGGAAATGGGACAGAAGTGTCGGCACAGAAGTGTTTGGGACATAACTGTCGGAACGGAAGTGTCGGGACAGAAATGTCCGAGACAGAACTGTCATGTACCCAGCGTCGTTATATCGAGCGTCCACTGTTGCACCATGAGCTTGTTTGATCTAATTTGGTGGTCAATCTCATTCTCTGGCTGATTTTTTAATGTCACCCCTTTCAAAAACATTTTTTAAGCTAGAAAACCTGCTTTTGTTAAGCCTTTCAAATCCCCTATTCTTCTTTGGTTATTAATTAACTGCCGTATTCAGGTCAAAGTCTCTCCTCGAAGCTCTGAAAGAAATGGACGTTGCCGATGAACTCAATCAGATGCTTGAATCCACCTCACCTGATGAAACCAAGATCGAAAGAATACGGAGGATGACACTCAGAATACAGCACATGGACACGGTTGCCTATGAAAAGTTTGCTATTGCTCGAACAACCTCATTCTGCAGTAGGAAGGGAAGAAGTTGGTTCTTGTAATTTGCTTTTTGCGAAGTTTACAACTAATTATTTTGCTTTCAGATCACAGACCTACTCAAAATACTTCCTGGAATGGCTGGGCTCACCGAACGTGGAAAATGGCATCGTCTACATCCTGAATTATTGTGCCATAGAAATTGTTGCTATTATCACGGACAGTGCACTCTTTTGCCGGGAGGAGGAAGCCAAGGGCATATTCGAAGACGAACATCCAACTCAATCATTGCAGATGAGGCATTACGAAGAAGCATTGCGAAGGAATAGGGGATATGCATTGAGAAAAGACATTTTATTTGGTCATTTCTGATTATTTTGCGAAGTAAAGCATCGTCTACTGCTGCTACTGCTACTATTACCTTTTATTGAAAGACTTTCAGTTTTGAAACACGCAATTTTCTAGTCCTGTGTATGGTCTTCCATTGAACCGCCTTATTATACCAAACACTTACTGCATAGTAGCCGGAGATATAGTATTTTTATAATCTGGCTTTCAACCCTTTCAAACCATGTCAGAAATATCGAGTGTAAAATCAATTGTGTTGGCACCATTTCTTCGTGACATTTTTCCAAATTTAATTTTTTGTTCGATAAGCCGACCTTTACGCTTTTGCTAAGTTTTTGATGATATTGTTGTTGCATATAGTGGGACGAGGCTCGACTCGCGAAGGATTCAACTCGCGAAGGTCAACTCGCGAAGGATTCAGCTCGCGAAGGTCATCTCGCGAAGGTTTTTAAAATTACGCTTTTATAGGTATCTGAAACGTTAATTGAAGTAATTATTGTCATCATTTTTACCTCGCATTTTCGATCCCCGCTTTTTTTTTGAACCATTTGATAACAAATGAGTTATTTCCAAATTCCGCTTCCAAATGAATTTTCTTCTTCTTCTTCATATTTCTAACCAAATTAGGAACAAAAAGATGGCACTCACGACCTACCAAAAGAACATATCTAATTGCTACACTTGGTGGGTAGGTAAAGTAGAAGGGTACATTGGGTAGAGAGTAGCTAGAGAGGAGGGTAACTGGTACATAAGATAGGTGGATAGATAAGTTATGTGGATGGATAGGTACGGTAGGTGAATTGGTAGGTATGGTAGGTGAATGGGTGGGTAGAAGGGTAAAAGGATAGTAGGGTAGGTGGATAGATAAGAAGAGTAGGTATGCCATAAGAGTGAATGGGCATGCCAAGGAAGTAATTAGGCATGTCAGGAGTGTGGTTAGGTGAGCCGGAAGAATGGTAACGTACGCCAGAAGATCAAATGGCTATTTTAGGATAAAGGGTGAGTTTACCAGATGGCAGCCTTCAAGTTCTGTTACCCAATTATTCTAGTGCGCATGTAGAAGTACTCACAAGTGTTGTTCTGGTCTGGCGACAATATTTATTCACACCAACACTAATCACACATACAACAAGATTAACTTTATCAACGAAAAGCCCCCTTTTTCTCTATCTTCCTCCTTTTATACTGAGCCAAGGGGGCTGGGCTGAGTCTTGGCTTGAGTAACTTGAGTCTGGATTTAGGAACAAGTAGGACACACTCCCTCTTCTAAAAGATGGAGACTTCAGCCTCCATCTCGGGCACACTCCTCTTCTAAGGATGAATCTCTGATCATGGAGGAATTGTCATTCAAGCGGTCCTGCACAAGAGAAGTGGAAGATGGTGGAATTCCAAGCTCTGCAGTTGGATAGGTGGAAGTCACAACACTGGCGAATGCGCTGGAGTTGGATTTCAGGCAGGGGAGGGTGTGTGTAAATGGGTGCAACAAAGGTGTTCCTGGTGATTTGGCATTGTGTGTGCAACTATACTACATTAGTCATGGTACATATGATACGCAAAAATTTATGTTAGTTGGCTATGTGCCTTTTAACATGCCAGTTTTCTGTGTTATTGGAAATAAACTCTTTTGTTGGCTCATGATTTGGCTTTGACTGGCTCTTTTCAGTTTGAACAATTTTAATACAAGACAGCACTAGGCAAAATAAAATCTAAACTACAGAATATTAAATGATTCGTTCGTTCGTGAGGGCTAAAAGTATCAATTGGTAGAAGATGAAGTACAAAAACACTGCAAACTTATTACAATACATATCTCAAATTACACTCACACTCAACTTGATTCTTAAATTTGTGATGCCATTGTAGAGAACCTTCTAACAGGTCTTTCAGGTATTGATGGATATCAATTGGTGCTTTGATCTCTTCTGGGGCAGATGCACTCTGGGCTTTGGAACTTTTCAGTTGGCAATTCTTTCTCCATTGGGACCATTTCGAAAGAGTCAGAACACCGAGAACACATCCAATGGCAATGCCAAGCAGAAGGATGGCAATCACTTCTTCCACCATCTTCTGAGGCACAATGTAATGAGGTTGACCTCTAACTTCAGTGATGAGAGACAGTAAAGATAGGAAAGCAAATGTGCGGCCTAATCTTGATGACATCCAGCCTCTAACTGGAGCGATTCGAATGGCATAGATTCCCCTCTTCTTTCTCTCTTCTGCTTGTTTTCCTCCTCTTCTTGTCGATTTTTTTCTAGAAATTTGTCGTATTTCTGTTTTGGAGGTGTCTTCTTGGTTCTTTGAGGACGGCTTTGAAATTGGTCTGATTTCCTTGATTCTTTAATGACTTTTGCAGATCGCTTTGCTTGTTCAATCACCATTGGATCATCTTCAATAACTACTCCTCTGTCAACTAGATCAAGTTCTTCAATCATATTATTTTCTGCATTCAGAATCTGCAGTTCAAGGTCACGTTCATCCTCCTCTCTACTTCATCTCCTCTTCTTTGGGTCACGTTCGCAAAAGCATCTGCTGCAACATTTGGTAGTAGATGGTCCACTTCATTTTTGTTGGTGTTTTTCTCCATTGGCACATCCTCTGCTTCTAACAATGGCTCTTCCCAAGCCCACACTTCGTCTTGGCTTTCATCTTTGTCTTCTCCGCTGTGTTCATCTTCTTCTTGTTCCGCTTCCACTTGACTGGCACTCGTTGGTTCTTTTTCGTAGTACTTTTTGATCTGGTCCGCATGGACTTCCTTTCTCGAGCCCCTGACAACACTCTGTATGTTGTCTCACTTAGCTTATTGCTGATTTTGCCTTCCACCCATGGTGGTCCTTTACCATACTGCCTTACCCATACCTTTTCACCTTCCTCGAACACTCGGTGCTGGCAGTGCTGGTTCTTTTTGCTCAGGGTATTATTGAGTGGTGACTCATCTGTTGTTGTTGGCATAGTGGGTAGCATGACTTCTAGCATTGTGCGGATTCTTCGTCCATAAAATACTTCTGCTGGGCTTTGGTTTCCTAGTGCTGGATGAGGACTACTCCGATAGTTCACTAGAAACAGTCTTGTGGCTTCTTTGATGGCATGTCCATCTGCTAGCAACTTGGTGATTTTTGTCTTGAATTCCTTCACCATTGATTCGGCTTGCCCATTCGATTGCTGATGGTATGGGGGGCTTGTTGTATGTTTTATACCTCGACTGGCGCAAAACTCTATCCATTCTTTAGACATGAATTGACTTCCCTCGTCCGTCACAAACTCTTGCACCAATCCATGGCGAGAGAATAGCAGTCTAAGCACTCCAATTTGGCTCGTGTTGTAGTTGTTCTCATTTGTGCAACCTCTAGCCATTTGGAAAAGGAATCAATAACAATGAACCAGCTTGATCCGAAGATTGGTCCGGCAAAATCAAGGTGTACTCGCACCCAGCATCCAGCAGCTGATGGCCACGATCGCATTTCTACCTTCTTTGCTGGTGTGAAGGATTGGCAAATCTGGCATTGTTTGGCCATTTGTTCTAATTCGACTCCCATATTTGGCCAATAAAACATGCTTCGGGCCTTTATTTGCATTTTAGACACTCCTGAGTGAGCAGCGTGAAGAAGCTTGAGGACACTTGTTCGTAGTGAGACTGGAACAATCAACCTCTTTTGCCATTTTAAACATCCTTGAGCACTAGAGAGTTCACTTCTTTTCTTGATTAGTCTTTGGAACTCAGCCACTCCTTTTGTTTGCCTTGCACGAGCTCTTTAGCTAGCTCTTCTTCTTCGTTTCTTTCCCAGCTGCTTTCCGGCCATCCTTTTGCCATAGCCAACAAAATTCTCTTCAGAATCGGGTCTTTTCCTGTTTCTTCTGCAACTGTTTGAACAGAAATAGGGCTTTTGATCATCAAAACTACTGGCAACAGTTGCTCCTCTGCCGGAGGGTACCGCGATAGTGCATCAGCCAAAAAGTTTGATTTTCCACTGCGATGGCGTAGCTCGATGTAGTATTCTCCCAGTGCAAGTTGATATTTGGCCAGTCTCCCACTGAGATCCTTTCTTTTGAGAAGAGAAGCTGCAGCAACATTGTCAGTGTAGACTATTGAGGGGTAGGGGCAGGCAAACAGATATGGACGGTATTGTTGCATTGCGAAAACAATGGCCAGGCTTTCCATCTCGATACTGGCGTACTTTGATTCAGCCTTGTTGAGGAGCCGTGAGGAGTAAATTATAGGATGCAGTGCTTGGTCGTCATCTTTCTGTAGCAAACAAGCGCTATTGCTTTTGCACAAGCATCAGTCTCTACTATAAAGCCTCTGTCATATTTAGGTGCCACTAACACTGGTGGAGTTGTCAGCCGTTGTAGGATTGTAGAGAATGCTTCGTCTTCTTGTCTCCCATTTAGTGATGCAGCGTCCTTCTTCAGCATTTGATACAAAGGTAAACAATCCTTGCAAAGTCCTTGATGAATCGCTTGAAGTAGGAGACGCACCCAATAAATGATCTCAAATCGGCCTGAGTTTTGGTTTGGAAAATTCACAATTGCTGCCACATTTTTTGTCATCTATCTTGAGCCCCTCTTTGCTGATCTTCAATCCCAAGTAGCGCACTTCTTTTGGCCAAATGAGCTTGTCGGCTCGCACTTTGAGTCCCATTCGTATGAGCACTTCCAGCACTTGGCGAATTTTACTCAGAGATTTCTTCTTGAGCAAAAACCCAAAATCATCAATGTAAATGAGTAGCTCAAAAGGGTATGCTGACGTACTTCTTCCATAGCCTTCATCAGAGTTGCTGGTGCTCCACATAACCCTTGTGGTAGACGACGGTAGCGGTAGCAGCCTAAGTGAGAGACAAAAGCAGTGGCATTCTTGGATGCTTCGTTGTCACTCATCTGTATGTTGAAGAATGCATACTGCACACGTCAGAGAAGTGATGAATTCCTTGGATGCCAAAGCTTCTTGAATTTCATCCACTCTGGAATCAGGTCAGTCTTTCTGGTACACTTGTTTACGCGGCTCGGAAGTCAACAACAAACCGGTAGTCTTTCTTGTTGGCTTTTGGTCACAGCAAAATTTGGTGAACCCCACTCGCTGACTGCTGGCTCAATCACTTGCTGTTCGAGCTGTTCCTGGATGAAAGCTCCACTTGAACTTCATGTGTATTGGCACGCATATGGGCGCTGCAACACAGGTTTGGCTTCTGCAGTAGATCAATTTGTATGTCTCGTCTGTCCTTGGAAACAGCCAATAACACCATCTTTTAGGACAAAAGCATCTTGCAGCTCGTGACCATTTTTCTCAATCGCTCCTTGCCGTCGGGGTCAAATGCACAGTCCGTCAGGTCTAGCTCTTCTCCTAACTTCTGTGGTTC